>SDVV010002108.1:0-23751 GCA_016164225.1 Gammarus roeselii | reverse complement strand
GCTTCAACTATACATTCCTCGTATTGGACGAGTCCGGTGATGAATTCGTCGACTTCATCACTCGGGAGATTCTCGATGTAAATCAGGCCTGAACTCATGGAGAAAGTTGGGTGTGGTATGATTTTGCAAAGTTTTCCGCATATTCTGTTTTTGGAGAGTTAAGTGTCACTTTGAAGTCTTGTGTCAACTTTAATGGTAAAGCTATCGTCACCGCTGGCGGTGATGTTGAGAATTGGACGGCCAGTCATGGAGCCCAGTTCTTCTCGTAGTTTATATGGGCAAATATCCGGTCTGTCATTGACATCAAATGTCATTTTTAAGTTTTCGGTGAATTTAGGGCCGTTGTTGAATAGGTTGTGGGCATCAAATCGTGTGTATTGTCTCCTCTTTGGGTTTTTTGGTGTTCGGGCGTTACATGTTTTGGCTGGGAGGAGAGCGATGTTATCGGAAAGGGCTGAGGCGGAAGCACACGAAACGGTTACGGGTTCCCTGGCCTCTATACTCTTCATCAGCTCTTTCAGTCGGGCATTCATAATTGCACAAAGGTTCTCGAGTTTGGTGAGACGTTTGCCGACTTCACTGGAGGGCACCGGGCAGTCCTCTTCCTCCAGCTCGGGAAGGCCTATCATTTTGCATATCTTGCCCAGAGTACTCTGCATTCCGGTTATATTCGCGTCAAGCTTCGAAACGCGTTCATTTGTGTCGTCAATTACGACCTGAGTCAGGTCTCTTGTCGATGAGAAACTTCTTAGGCGCTCGTCATTCTTTCTTACAGACTTGTTTGAGTGCGACGCTCTGGAGGGGCCGTCAGCCCCTCTCCGATAGGGCATGGTCCTGCATATTGTTTAATCCCCGGCTTCTACCCGGGGTTCCGGGTATTGAAGGTGGGGCCTTCTTTAAATTTATTTCTGTTGTATATACGAATATATACACTAAATTGATAGTTCTTAAAACTAACCTTAAATCTAGATTTTTTACATATATATATTTTTTTTTTCAATTGGTTTCGATTCTAAATTCACAAACCCCAGTGTCAGTGGGGGGCTCACCTCTTTGTGCACCAATGGGGGGGATGTAGCTACAAACTGAATAGGGGGACGGTGGAGGGATCTTCTAACTCAAAACGTTTTTACACAAAGGGACAAATTTATGTTGTTGGATAACGAGGACACCACGGGAAGGCGGGTGAGCCTGGGGGTATCCCTCTGAGGTGCCTTATTGCTCTCGCTCTGAAGAGATGATAGTCGATCTCTCCAATTAGTTGAAAACTTTAACCTTAACGAGACGATATTCGGTCTCGGAGCGATATTCGGCTATGAGCGGTGACCGGCTCTTATTTTGATACAGCAAAAAAAGTTTCTCTACCATGGAAACTTGTAAACTTTGGAGCTTAGACGCGGAGAACAGTATGCGATGTTAATTTCAAACTCAGTTAGTTGTCCGTCATTGGTTACGATACTGCCTCTGCGCAAAGCTCCACATGCTAGAAACGCCGCAGAACACACAAATCTTCTCTGCTCACTCACTTCTTCACAATCCCCATTCCAATTTAAACATTGTTACTGATCCGGTCTCTTGGCGTCACTCCAGCCATGCCCCTTTAACTTTTCATCTCAAGAACATTTAACCTTCTCTTTTGTAGCCGGGGCGTTAGAATCTTGCAACCGTATCCACCGCATGTCGTAGAAGGCGACTAAAAGGGCGCCCCGTAGCCGGGAGTAGAATCGTGGTACTGTAACCCCTGCGTGTCGTAAAAGGCGACTAAAAGGGGCGGAGCGAAGAGGCTAGGAATCCCGTTCTCTGTAAAACCCTTTCTCAAAGACGGCAAGACGAGCGGGGGGAGGAGAGGCTCAAGCCTCTCCGAACCCTATTGTTAGGGTCGCTGAATGTGCGTGGCTGTAGTACGAATGATGTAAAGAGGAGGGAGTTTGACGAGATATTTGTAAGGAGGAAGTTTGATGTGTTGGCGCTGAGTGAGACGAAATTGAAAGGTGCGGGAGAATGTGAGTCTGGTGTGGAGCAAAGTTGGGCACGAGAAGGTGTGGTTTTGATATCGAGTGATCGGTTGGCTATTAGCGTTACCGAGTGGAAGGAAGTGTCCTCAAGATTGATGTGGGTGAAAGTTAAGTTAGGCGTAGAAAGATGGGTATTTGTGAGTGCTTACGGACCTGGCAGCGAGAGGAGTGAAGAGAGGGAACAATTCTGGACAGACCTGAGTGAGTGCATTGAGAGTTTTGGAGGTAATTTCAATGTAGTTGTACTGGGTGACATTAATGCGTGAGTTGGAGATGAAATGGTGGAGAACATGATAGGAAGGTATGACGTTCCCAGTAGAAATGACAGTGGAGAAAACCTGATAGGTCCGTGCAAGGAGCAGGAGTTAGTGGTCGGGAACAGTTTGTTCAAGAAGTGAGATATCCACAAGTACACATGGTAAGGATGGCCCATGGTGCAGTGGTGGAGAGAGCATTGATGGATTTTGGCTGATATCGAGGAGAGTGGTGGGGAGGCTGTTGGATGTGCGGGTGTTGAGAGGGGAGGGTGGAGGAGTGTCTGACCATCTGCTTGTGGAAGGTAGATAAAGAGTGGAGCAGAAATGGGAGGGCAACAAACGAGTGGGAGGAGGGAGAGAGGTAGTGAAAGTGGACTGAATGTGAGAAGTAGAGCAGAGGAGTTCCAGCAGGCGTTGAGGGAAGAATATAACAACGTGAGAGGACAGGACTTGAGAGATGTGGAGGAAGAATGGGAGGCGTTAAGGGATGCGTTGGTGAGATGTGCGAAGAAGGTGTGTGGTGCGCGTCGTGTGGGCGGGTGCAGAAGGAAACGTGGCGAGTGGTGGAACGAGGAGGTCAAACTGGCAGTGGCACGGAAAAGAGGAGCGTTTGAAGAGTGGTTGCAGGGGAAGTCGGCGGTGGCTTATGAAAGCTACAAAGAGAGGAGAAGCGAGATGAAGCGGGTGGTGGGGAGAGCCAAAAGGGACGCTGATGCCCGGTGGGGCAGACGGTTGTGCCAGAATTTTGAGGAAAACAAAAAGATGTTCTGGAAACAGGTGAAGAGGATGAGAAAGGGAGAGACCAGAAAGGAAGAAGTGGTGCAAGATGAAAATGGCCCCAGTTGTTGTTGGAAAGTGGTGATGTACGGAAGATGTGGGCCGAGTACTTGGATGAGTTGTTGAATGTCGAGGATGACAGAGATGCTGACATTGTTGCTGTGGGTGGTGGTGCTCGGATGCCAGTTTTGGGAGAGATTAGTGGTGGACATTACCAGGGAAGAGGTGCAGGAGGCGGTGCACGTGATCAGAGCAGGGAAAGCCCCTGGTTTGGATGGCGTTGTGACCGAGTGCCTGAAGAAGGGTGGAGTAACGATTGTCGAATGGTTTGTGAGGTTACTGAACTTGTGTTTTGTGGCAGAAGTGGTACCGATTGAGTGGCGCAGTGCCTGCCTTCTTCCGCTATAGAAGGGCTAAGGAGATAAAAAATGAATGCTGCAACTCGAGAGGTATCAGTCTGTTATGTGTGGTTGGTAAGTTGTACGGGAGAGTTCTGATCAAAAGGATTAGATACTATACGGACTGCGCAATTGGAGAGGAACAGTGTGGGTTTGGGAGTGGTAGAAGGCATACCGATAAGATTTTTGCAGTGAGACAGGTCTGTGAGAGCAGAATTAGTGTCGCCCTAAATGGAGTGCTCGTGGAGGAAGCTTAGTGTTTTAGGTATCTGGGCTCTCATGTGGAGATATATGAACTAGTGGAGACTGAAGTGAAGGAGGGATGTAAAGTGTTGGGTGCACTAAAGAGTGTAATGTGTGGGATGGAAGCAAAGAAAGGGCTGTATGAGTTTGTTGTTGTCCCAACTGTGCTCTACGGAGCTGAGACTTGGGGGGTGAGAGCCGAGGAGAGAACAAGGTTGAATGTTTTAGAGATGAATTTTTTGAGGAGCATGGCTGGAGTAATGCTGAGGGACCGGATCACCAACGACGTGGTTCGAAACAGAACAGGGATGGTGAAGAAGTTGGAAGACAGAGTGGATTCGCGTGTTCTGAGATGGTTCGGGCACATGGAGAGGATGGATGGAGGGAGATTGGTAAAAAGGATGATGAATGCCGAGGCGAGTGGTCGCAGGCCTAGAGGTTGATTGATTTGGGCCTCATTTCCACCAGAGCCTCAACGTGAGTCATAATAGGCTCCCCCGTAGGGCGCGTATGGCCTAGAGGTAGACCAAAGTTTGTGAGGATGGATGGTGTGAAGCAGGCGTTGGGAAGGAGATACATGAATGTGGAGTTGGCAAGAGAGCGTGCAATGAACAGGCGTGAGTGGAGAATGGTTGTGAATGGTTGATTTTGACGCTGCCCTGATGTGCTTTCCCGCCCTGGGCACCCCGCTGTCGGGATGGTCGTGGTTGGGGGGGGGGGGCAGCTATTATGACACGGCGGGGATAAACCAGTGAAAACTGTCGGGCCCTGCTGCTGACGACGGATCCTCGGACTGCACTCGTGACCCAGAGTGTATGTTGAGGGGGTACCGGCCAGACCCTCTAGCACAAAAGGGCTATGTTGTGTGACTGTGAGCGTATGAGGGTGTGAGGTGCGCCTTGCCGTCGGCCACCCCCCTTTCTGTGGGGTTGCCGCATAGTGTCTGTATCTGTAGAACGTGTAAGAGAGCTTCATGCGCCATTTGTGTTTTTATTGGTTAGCATCCAAGCCTTCACTTCTGGGCAGCAGCAGAGCAGCGGACTATGTTGATAAAACCATAATGCGCCACGTGGGGAGATGAGGCTTGTCCCAAATATTGTGCAACACCAACACAACAGCCATCTCCCACCCAAGAAATAAATTACAGTCTAAACCTAGGTGAGCAAAGGTAAAAATAATTGTTTCAATTAGCCACATTGATTTTATCATGGAAGGGAAGAGTAGCTACTGGCTACAGCATTAAAAGACCCTGTGAAGATTGTATAAAAGCAGCATGCGTGAGGTACAGAAAAGCATGCTTCTACGCTTGATGGTAGTAGCATCAATGTGTTTTCACATACCATCTCATCTTCAACTGTGAACCAGTCGTCCTGAGAGGAGGCAGCGAGATTTGGGGAAAAATAACATGTTATTAAGTGCAAGGAGGCCCCAGACACAGCAGCACAAAACGTTTTAGTAGATAAACTTTTTGTTTTGCTTCAAGTAACAATTTTTGTCAAGTTCTGGAACAGTGCCCATTTCAGGACACTGATTGGTGCAGTGAGCTCTTAAATTCAACAGATGCCATTCATGATGCCAGATCGATAATGTTCAAAGCCAATTCAAACCCACTGTCACGATCAAACTCATTATGCTCAACCCACTGCAAAACAGCGCATAGGTTTCAAATTTTAGAGATTGGATAAATGCGTTCCACATCATTACTGAAACCATTGTCTTCAATGATGTGGAGAGCTGCCAATTATACTTCTTGCAGCATTGATACAACATAAAATGACTGGGATGATACACCTACAACAGGTGTGATTTCCTAGAACAGGTGTGATTTTCTCTAACAGGTGTGATTACCTATAATGGGTATGATTTCTTGATGAAGTAACTGCATTGGCCATCAACGACTGCATTAGTATCAATGACAAAATCTCCAAGATGTGCTCACCTCCTTGTAAGGAACATCCTTGTAACTCTTGAGGCTGTCCAAAAGGTCTTTGATGAGGACATAGATATTGTCAAGGGTCATGCGACTTGCGGCCAGCTCCACATTACTCAAGAATTTCCTGGAAAATAAATAACATGTTAACATAAATATTAGAAACAGATTGATGCAAGTAAAGGTACTTGCAAATAAGAATAATGGGTGTGCTGGCAGGAGGGTTGTAATGTTTCTTTATTATTTCTCAGTCCACAAAGATTGTAAAAATCTAGGGTTTTATTTCTAAATGGAAGTAAGGTTTACAAATTTTGGCCTCGTTTCTTTGCAAATGAATTCCATTTGAATTATGGTGTTTTGCATTCCGGTATTAGCAATATAGCCAAGCATGCAACATGGTATGAATTTCCACATAACTCACCTCACTAATAAAACTGAAAAGATTACTAACACACCTTACAAAACTGATGAAACAGTTTTAATAAATTTGGTCAATGTTTAATACACTGCACCCCCTTTTGGCATATGAATACCTACTGCCAATCATTCTGCAAAATGTTTCAGCACCTATTTTGCGTATTAATTATCTAGTTCAGAACATGGTCATTGACAGCACACTTCAGTATGGTCACAATAATTATTCATTACCACTACTTTATGACCTGATCTCTATTAACTACTGAACGCTGTTCAAACACAATTGAGACGGGGTTCAACGCAGTTGAAACAAAACAACTGCTGCATGGTGCAGAGTTGTTTAATCACTGTTGCGCCAGGCTACTGAACGGGACAGCAATAAGAGGAGTCTGCCCTTGCCAGCTACTACTTTATTTTCATTCATTTACTTGACAGTGCAAATAAATGGAGATAATTATGTTGTGCATGTTTCAAATTTATTGTTATTTCAGCTCTGTACTGTGTTCCGTTTTGTTGAACTGTAGGAATTTATTGTAGCTAGGGAATGGAATGTTTCAAACCATCACATTCATATTTCATGTCATGGTCTTGATCAACCTCAAATACAATACAAACAACCCCAAGTTTACTTAATTGTCTTGAGAGACTAAGTTATGTTGAAATTATAAACAATCTAGAAGTAAGACTGGAAGAAGTTGGTATAAAGCCAAAGAATGGGTAGAATTTGTCAAAATAAGCCAGGCAAGTTGAACAAAAATAGAAGAATGGTGACATAGAATCAAGTTCAAAAATTGAAGGAATGCCAGACCACCTTGAAACGTGCGTGCCTTATGCAAAGCGGTCAGTCTAAAATGTTTTTTCTGATCACTGCATATTGACTGATTCTGCAACATAATCAACGCCACCAGGTTTAGACAAGGCGGAAATTCAGCAGCACGATGAATGATCTGAATTAGGAACATGTGACACTGACAACGCTGGTCCACAGTATAGATTAGTTGCATCCCATGGTAGGAGGGAAAAGGTTTAACATGAAATCTTGCTTGGGAACCTCATTGCTAGTAAGTCAATGTCTTCTGGGCAGGGGTTTTGTACATAAAACCCATAAAACAAAGCTTTTCTTTCTATAGCAGTGACTTTTGTTAGACAATTCTTTGTTGTTTGATATAAAAAAAACTTGCATACTATTTCAGAAGTACCTATATAAAATATAGCTGCAGCTAGTAATTATTACTTACAGGTTATATATAAATATGTCATCTATATTGTTGAATAACATAAAAAAATTGGTTATATTATTTGTTCAACTACATTTTCTGTCTATTGGGAAGTAGGTTTTCATTCGAGCCTCGCTCCCACCGGAGCCCTAACGCGAGTCATAATAGGCTCCTTCGTAGGGCGCGACCGTCATTGATTCAGGTAAGTTCGCACGGCCTTGCGTGCGGAAAGATTAGTCTCGTCAAGGTGAAATAAAGTACATATTTCAATAGTTGCATATTCGCGTACTAGCGCGAACAAGAAAGTGAAGAGTTAACGCGTATCTATGTAAATGTATAGTTATCTCTGTGCGTAATGGGGTTGAAAGACCACCTCACCTCACTTGCACAGGTGTTTGGATTTGTTTAGACAGCTTCGTATAGTCCGGTGTGTTTTCAGAAAGCGATAAACTTTTTACAATAGGCTGGGTCAGTGAGTAGGCCTTGTAGGGGCATGGAGGATTCAAGAACGCACGTCGGACTGCCGCGAGTGAGGTGCAATCCATCAGTAAGTGTTTCACGCTGATTGCGACGTATAGCAACACAGGCAAGGTGGTACGTTTGGTCATATGGGTGTCCCGTGCACAAGCGGTTGATGAACACTTGGCCTTTTCTGTTGGTGAACTTTGTTTCTCATTCTCCGACTAAGGGTTTGACTGAAAGCATTTTTCGTCCACTCTGTTGCCACATTTCATCCTATCGAGATGTTATATGGGAGTTGATGATAAGGAACCAGTCCCAGTAATGTAATGCAAAAAATTGTTCTTGGTGAGTAGAGGCCAGTATCAGCAAGAGAGTCCGCAAATTCGGTTTCTCTTATTCCCGTGTGCCCGGGGATCCAGCAGAATTCAACTGCCTGACCCGTCTCGGACATCACAAAGAGATCGTGCTGCATTTTACATAGAACCGGATGTTCGTAGTGCAGTGTTTTAAGCTGGGTGAGGACACTTAGACTGTCTGAGAATACAATGTATTTGGGGAAGCGATCTGTTTCCGCAATAGAGATGGCTAGTTTGAGTGCGTGGAGCTCCGCAAAGAACACAGAGGCCTCTTCTTGTGGGAGGGTGGCTGAGGGGTTTCCCCGAACATGGCGGCAACTCCCACTCCGTCCGCGGTTTTGGAGCAGTCAGTGTCTATATGGCGGGGCTCTAAATAATCTTCCTCGAGTAGTCTGAAGAATTCCTGCCGGTACGCGTTGTTGGAGTAGTTGCTTTAGGGTACACTTGCAGGTCTAGGTTGACCGGTGGTGGGTTCATCATCCATGTTGATGTGTTAATTTGGAGGATTCGGTCGGAAAATGAAGGCTTAATAGCTTTACGACTGATGTTTAGCAAGGTCAGCAGGTTGTCCACACGTAGGGAAAACGGTAGGCATATATTCTTATTAGCCGCGAAAAGGCGCTCATCGGATATGCTGGTGATGTGGATGATTGCCGGGTTGTTGATAAGACTTCTAGTCTTAAAATAGTATTGTAGGGGAACCTCGTCACGCCAGAGTGGAAGTTTGTTAGCGAGCACGTCAAGGGATTCGATTGCGGTGGAGCGGAACGCGCCGGTTGCGATAAGCATAGCATTGAGTGCGATGGTCGAGAGTAGTTTTGGCTGCTGAACCGTAGACAACAGCTCCGTAGTCCATGCGCGATCGTATAACTGCTCTGAACTACGTCATTCCGTGTCCATGTCGGCACCGAACTTCAGGGATGTTGCCGATTGGATAAGTCCCGTCGACCTTTAGCAGAGAGTCTCTAGGGCTGCAATGTGGGGTAGCCACGTGAGTTTAGAGTCCCACACAAGACCAGGACATTTATCGTTTCTTCATTTACTAGGGGGGTGTTGTGCAGCGTTAGGGCTGGTTTCAGGTGCAAACCGGGCATAAGGGTAAAGGGCATGCTTTTAGTTTTAGAGGGCGCGAATCGGGATCCGTTAAGGGAAGCCCAGTTCCCGACTAGGTTAGACACTTCTGGAGTTCATATTGAATTGTTATGAAGCTGGGGTGTCTAGCTTATTTGCAGGTCGTCCACGTATAGTGATGAGAGCAGTCTTCCCTCACACGGAAGAATGTTGGCTAGCTTATCGATTTTGAGGATAAAAAGTGGCGCTGAGGACGTTTCCTTGGGGGACGCCCATTTCTTGCGGATATGACGGAGACTGAGTGTCGCCATCCTTGACCCTGAAGGTGCGGTTTTGTCTAAATTGGTGGTTAAAAACGTGGTAGACGACCTCCAAACCTTTACGGTGGAGATCTTTCATGATCCCGTTTTTCCATGTAGGGTCGTATGAACGTCGAAAAATATGGAAACCACATGTTCTCTTTGGACGAAGGTCTGCCTAACGACTGATTCTAGTCGTACGAGGTGGTCCGTCGTGGAGTGGCGATTACGGCCACCACAGTGGATGTTATCAAGGCCTGCATGCATTTCAAGGTAGTCGACTGGGCGTGAGTTAATCATTCTTTCCAGTCTTACATAGGACGCTAGTTAGGGCAATGGGACGATAGTGATGCGGGTCGCTGTGGCATTTTCCGGGTTTGGGTAATTGGGATAATTACGGATTCCCTTTTTCGATCGGGAAACAATGAGTTTGAATACAACGTATTGAACACATTTAGTGGGTGCTGGAGAGCATTATCAGGAAGGTGTTTGATCATATTAATGTGCACTCGGTCTGGCCCGGGTGAGGTTCCACGAGTGTGGTCGATAGCATACTGAAGTTCATGGAGGGAGAAAGGTTTGTTGTTGAATTCTTCATTTGC
This sequence comes from Gammarus roeselii, assembly GCA_016164225.1. Classification (NCBI taxonomy): domain Eukaryota; kingdom Metazoa; phylum Arthropoda; class Malacostraca; order Amphipoda; family Gammaridae; genus Gammarus; species Gammarus roeselii. The sequence continues at coordinate 13,707 of SDVV010002108.1, read as the reverse complement.
GGAAGTGAAGTCAATATGCTCACTTTCTCTGCGGATCTTTTTACGTTGGAAAGAAGCCATGTAATTTGTTGATCGCAATATCTGGCTGAAAGTCTGAGCCAGTTTATCCGCGATATCTGCGTTTGAAGATTGACCGTGTCTCCCTCCGATAGGACGTGGATACGTCGCTTCGGGTGACCTTGGATACGTCTGATTTTCTCCCACAATTGGGGAAGAGGGGTGTTACGATTGATTGTGTTAACTAATTGGTCCACCTTTCTCGCTTCTTCTCCACGCAAAGTTTGCGGAACACGGCAGGTTATTTTTCCATGCTACTCTGTTCCTGGTTGAACGTGCGCGGCGGAAGGCCCCGTACACCCACCCTTTCACGCCGGTCCATTGTTTCTTGTGCCTCCGGGCACCACTAAGGTTTTGGGAATAAGGTTGAGGGTAAATGCATGCGACAGCTGCACATTAGAATTTCTCGTATAGATGTATGACGTGGTCGCGCTCTAAAACGTCTTCGGGAAGGCTTTCCATATCGTCCCATGCGACATGTGTTAAGTGTTCCTCCCAGCTGGCTTTCTGGTAGTTGAATCGGAGTTCCTGTGCGTCGGGATTGTTTGGTCGGTTGATAAGGAGCGATGTGATCACTGGGTTGAGATCCCTGTCATGTGTTGAAGGCAGGACTCCCCCAACAAGTTGGGGTGCCAAAGTGGGGGAACAGATTGATAAATCGATGGTGGTCTCACTTTCGAAGGTGATCCGAGAGGGTTTTCCGTCGTTGAGAAGGACCAGGTTGTGAGTGTCAATGGTGCTGGCCCTTATCACTCCCCTGGGGTCTGTTCTCACGCATCCCCACACTTCGTGGTAGCTGTTGAAGTCTCCAAGGAGGAGTACGGGATGATGCAGTTGATTAGGCAGATCGGACATTAGTGCATCCGAGAGATAGTGATTTCGTTACGAATAGACAGATACCACTGTAATTGGTCTTGAGATACACATCTTCAGTGCAACAGCTTGGAGTTCTGTTCTCAGAGGGAGGAGGTGATGAGGTACGCTTTGATGAATCATAAGTGCCACTCCGTTGTGGGCAGTCACATTATTGTGACCTTCGCAACGATGCATGACATATCGAGGGATTGTGAAGGTGAAGGTGTCACGGAATTTGTTCTCCTGGAGGCCTTCCACCAAAGGTTTATGGTGGAGATTAGGGATAATAATTTATCTTTCTTGCTTTCTTCTTAGTCCCTGGCAATTAAACTGAAGTATTGTACTGTTGTTTATTTCGGATCTGTTTCACGCTCAGATCTTGATGGTCTGGAGCGGTCGTGTGGTTTGTAGGAACTTTCGCGTAGTTCGTGTCTCTGAGGCACAGGTGTCTTAGATCTAGAGCTTTCGCAAGAGCGTCTGCTTTCAGTAGAACATGATCTCCTAGACTCACTGAGTTCTCGGCTGTGAGTGCTCTTGTAGGAGGAGGAGGAGGACGAGGGTGTACGATTTTTGTGTTTGCTTCTTGAGCAAGCACTTTTCTTTTCTATGGAGCTTTTTTTTAAACATTATGATGGGATGAGTAGAAGTCGTTGTAATATTTGAGACGAGTGCGGTGCACGGTCGATCAGTGGATTAGGGTATCAGTTCTTCATTGAAAATTTTCACTGCATCCTTGAGCAGGCGACGGTCAGAAGTCGTTCAACGTTCAGATCAAGGCGAGCTGTGGTTCATGGGCTGTTGCTCATCTTTTTGCTTTGTGGCGAGAGAGCGTCGCGTACCTCGTGGCTGTCATCATTGAATCTTCGTCTCTTCGCCTATTGATTTTCGCGTTATTGGACCTCTCCTCGTGGTCGACTGAGGCAGCATCAATTGCAGTGCTCTCCTGGGCACTAGTGGATTCATTGCTTTGTACGCCCGTCTCTATTACAGGGCGGTCGCTGGGGTAGTTGTGGTAATGTTAGTACTGGAGAGGGGTGTTCAGGTCATGGTAATAGGTTGTGTTGGCAGTACACGAGTGTTGTAGATTCAACTGCTTTGGCATAATTTAAATTATATCAGTTTGAGTTTTCATCGTAAAAGATTTGGATGGCTTGTTTTTGAGCAACTGCAGTCATTTTGTATGATTTTCATTGCTTTTTGGCCCACCTGCTTTGGGCAGTCGCGGTCGCCTGCCTCATGGAGGCATGAGCAGTGGTAGCATTTAGGTTGGCGGACAGTGCAGTCCTTTCGGTCATGCTCGCCGGCGCACCCCTTACAACGTTGGGATATGTATGGCTGGCAGCATTTGATGACGTGACTGTATTCCAAGCATTTTTTTGCACATTGCAGGCCATGTCGCCACTGGGTGAGTTTTTGTTTTTCCCTGTTCGCCCGGGATTACTATGAATTCAAGTGTGTCACGTCCAGGAAAAGTGATTTGATATGCGGTTGTCGGGGTGTTTCGTGGTTTGATCCATTCTGCTAGGGAAACATCGGTGACTCAGACATCTTTCGCTAAGCCTGCAGCAAAAATACTCAGGTCAGTTTTGGGAGTGTAGTTGGAAGTGTATATAATTCATCTTGTAGCATTGAAGAACGGATGTATTTCGACAGTTACTTAGTGTTTGCCTACTTGGTTAATTCTTTGTATATCATTACTTTGCTCGATATTCACGACGTGGGCCAGATACTTCTCTCCCAGTTGGCTTACGTTTTCCGGTTTTTCACTTCCAAGTTGTTTGGAGAGCAAGCTCAGCATGGTGAATGTGTTCGTTGAGGGAGACACTTTGTTTGCACTGCTATCTACAAGCGTTATGATGCTGATCTTTTCTCCTGGGTGGGAGGGTTAGGCTTGGGGGAGCGAATCACGGCCGCAGCCTCTCGTCGCCCGACTTTGTGCTCTATTTGGTATTGCAGGATCTCCCTCTCAATCTTATCCTGGGGGCAGTCTCCGAGTCAAGTAGGGTGGCCGTTTACTTTGCAGTAAAAGCAGCGAGATTTTTCGGATGGGCACGTGGGATCGTCCCGTTTGTCGTGGTCGTCTTGGGAGCAGTGTGAGCATCTTTGCTTACCGTGGCAATCTCTGCTCGTGTGTCCAGATGCCTGGCATTTATAGCATCGCTTAGGACGTCTTTTAAAGAGTGTAACATTGGTTTTGGCGTCAGAGAAAAGTATATCCATGTAGTTAGGTGGGGTGGGGCAGATGAATTTAAGCAGAAGGGCCGTGGTGGCGTTTCTTTTCGGTTTGATTTTTGGTACGATTTTTGCTTCAACTACACATTCCTCGTATTGGACGAGTCCGGTGATGAACTCGTTGGCTTCATCATTCGGGAGACCCTTGATGTAAATCAGGCCTGGGCTCATGGAAAACGTTTGGTGTGGTATGATTTTGCAAGGCTTTTGGCATATTCTGTTCATGGGAAGTATAGTGTCACTTTGAAGTTTTGTGTCTATTTTAATGGTGAAGCTATTGTCACCGCTGACAGTGATGATGAGAATTGGACGGCCAGTCATGGCAACCAGTTCTTCTTGTAGTTGATGTGGGCAAATATGCGGTCTGTCATTGCCATGGAATGTCATTTTCAAGTGTTTGGGGAATTTAGGGCAGTTGTTGAAAATGTTGTCATCAAATCGAGCGTATGGTCTCCTTTTTATGTTTCTTGGTGTTTGGGCATTATGAGTTTTGGCTGGGAGAGCAATGTTATCAGAGAGGTTAGAGGCCAAAGCACATGAACAGGTAACAGGTTTCCTGGCCTCTATCCTTCTCATCAGCTCCCTAGTTGGGTATTTATAGTTGCAAAAAGGGTTTCATGTTAGTGAGGCGTTAGCCAGTTCCACTGGAGGGCGCCGAGTAGTCCTCAGTCTCCAGCTTGGGAAGGCCCATCATTTTGCTAATCTTGACTAGGGCATTCTGCATCCCGATCACATTCGCGTCCAGCTTCAAGAGGTGTTCATTTGTGTCATCGACTACAAACTGAGTCAGGTCTCTTGCCCAATTGTGCTTGGTCTTGCCCATTGTTTGATCACCGTCTTCTACCCGGAGTTCTGGGTGAATGAAAGTAAGGCCTTCTTTGCATATAAGTTGAATTGTATATAAGTATATTTATATATGTTCTTAAAATAACTTAAATATAATCTTATAACTAGACTCAAGGCTAAAAGTTTTTGGTGTACAGGTATTGTTTATTATTAAAAAAAATTGGCAGATCTATTTTTTCATTCAATTGGTTTTGATTCTAAATTCAAACCCCATAGCCAGTGGAGGGCTCACCTCTTTGTGCACTAAGGGCGGAATGTAACCACAAACTGAAAAGTGGGAACGTTGGAGAAATATTTCTAGTCAAAACTTATTTACACAAAAGAGAACAATTAAATTTTGGTGTTTAACTATCCCTCCGAGGTGCGGTACCAATTTTGCTCTAAAGAGATGGTTTTGCAAGTTGAAAACTGCAACCTTCACAAGACGATATTTGGTCTTGGAGCAATGTTTGGCTTAAGAGCGGTGACCGGCTCTCATTTTGATACAGCAAAATGAACAAGCTTCTATACCCTGGAGACTTGGAAAACTTTAGAGCTTTGATGCAAAGAACAGTGTGCAATATCCATGTCTTGGTTTATTGTCCGTCATTGGTTACGATACTTCCTCTGCACAAAGCTGAAGTAGGGTTCTATAATTGTTTCTTGACTAAATTCCAATGTTATATAGAATAGAGGTTAGCTCCACAAATACCAGATGACTTAGCAAATGAGAAACTACTAGCTAGTAGCTAGCTACATTATTTTATAGACTTCATTGAATCAGTTGGAGCCAATAACAATGAGCTATTCCAAGATTTTTTTTCATGTCACTACCAGTCATTGCATTGGGGCTTTTGATTCCAGGGTTTGACGACACATGACGAGCATTTCTATTTTTTGTATTGCGTAGATGATTTTGATTGAATTAGATCAAAGGTATTTACATCCCACAACAAGTAGGAAACTCATATTTTACACATGCTGAACTTACGGGCAGGGCACATATTCAGGTCGTTAATTCAAATTAGGCAGGTATGGCAAGTTTGCATGCGTTGAGATGCTTCCCAACCATTTTCTACAACTTTACTGGAACCAAAGATTCCATAACACTCTTTCAAACATTGACTTTAAATAAACATCCGAATCCCTAATTGGCAGAGCCAACGGTGGTGCTACAACAATCTGGATTGATGTCCTTCAGCTATTCAGCGCACCTTCGCCTTGTCCACGAATTAGGTTAAAACTTCTGTACATGCCAGATTGGTTTGGTATGCTACCAAATGAAGCAGTGTAGTAAAACATTGCTTGAGCTTCTTTTGGATTACCTGCTTGTTTGGTTCAAGGACGAGGCCTCTAGAAGGGCAAACAATGCTTTGATTGTATCACACAATGCAATCGTTACTTTCCATTTCATCCAGTAGCTTGGGCACAAGGCAAAGCTGCTGCTGTAGGTGCATGACCTCCATATGAATGCCAGTATTTGTTGCTGTGGTAACAACATTTATGTCAAAGGCAGATTCATTTTTGAGGCAGCTAGCACTAAAAAAAATCCATATTCCTCAATAAATGTTCTCATACACTCATCTCGACTGTTTCACCAACTTGAGTTCATGAGCCAAGGTCTACCAATATTTTTTCATGGTTATTTTTAGAGAAGCTTTGCACTTCAACAACTCTATTCAATACTTTATTACTCATGTTAGACCCATTTTGGACTACTACTCATGTGTGTGGAATGTGGGATATTTGGAGGATCTGGGACTATTGGAGTCTGTGCAGAGGATGTGGACCAGGGAAATTGATGGAATGGGTGGAGTAAACTATGTTGAGCGACGCAGATCCTGCAGTTGTTTTCTGTCAGGGGAAGGTTGTTACACTTGGATCAGGTGAAGTGTTGGAAGATTTTTCATTGTCCCATGGATTCAGGCTTGCCTGTTTTGTTTGAGAGAGCTCTGGATATTGGCACTTGTGAGCATTCTTTCATGCTGGTGATTCTTCCCTGTCAGACAGTCTATAGAGGCAATTCTTGTATTCTCATTGCGTGCAGGTTTGGAATAGACTGCTGCCCTTTGATGTGGTGATGTAGGGGGGGGGAGGGGTTCAACCTATTAAGTGCGTTCCAACCAGCGTCCTGTTTCAGTTTTTGTGCCTTGTTGTTTTTTATGATTGCTGGCATGCTGTGGTATACTGCCTCCAATTCTTGCATGCCCTGTTGGCAGGGTTGTGGAGAGCTGCAAAGGTGAGATAACATTTTTGAAGAAATTTATTTTTCTGTTTAATTTACATAGTGAGCAACACAGCCATACAATTGAAGTTGTCGGTGCCCTTCACATTCATTTCATGTCATAAATCATTCTGTATGGAGTTTCCTTGTAAAAAACGTCTAAACAGAAGGCCACAACCTACTAAGTGGAGAGATTCAAACATAAGTTTGTCCATGATTGTATTCAAAATTTATAAATTAATCTAATAATTCAACTTTCTGCTCAATTTATTTTCAGAACAATTATTTTTAGCAGATGATGGGTCTTTACTCAAAACCTCCTTTATTACAAGATGTAGTGTACTCACTTTTAGACCAAAATACAATGTTTTATGCAGCTGCGCTCATTTTTTGTTAAGATCACGACAACCTCACTTTTGCTGATGTACGTGATCATTCAGAGGTCAGATGAAAGGGTAGAAACATTAAGTACAACTCTGATCTAGTCAAAACATTTTGGCGTTTCATTTACAAGGCAATTAAACAGCTTGTACTGGTCAGAAGATAAAATTAGTAAAAAAAATGATGAAAATTTGTGATTAGTAATTTGGTGAAAAAATAATAATACAAATAAACTTTATATAAATAGTGACCAAGTTGTTGTTTCTGTGTTAGAATAGCCCACAAATAAACATTGTTCCTAATATTACAAATTAACAAAATTATTAAGCAATGTTATTTTTTGCTTTGTTTCTCAGCTAGCAGGGTGAATTGTAACTAGGCTTTTCATTTGAACACAACTAAATCTCTTCCCAAGTTTAATAATTAGCTATTTTGTGAGAAAAACATATAGCTATACTTGAAATAAACAAATCAATCAATTGTTGATCAAGAGCCACTCAGAAAACTTCTCAAGCCAAGCTGACCGAATAGACAATTCTCATACTTTTGACACTGCCTTCAAATCAGAACAATGGAACTCAATATGTTCTCATTTGAGCATGGTTGGAAGCCCAAGGAATGGCAACTGCTGAAGTCAAATGCAATATAATTCCAATATTTAATCTCTTAAGGAAATTTCAGATTCTTCAGATGCTATATTCGAATAGTTCATGTAAAAAATGTTTTAAAAAATCTCAAAAAGTAACTGCAATGCAAAGCTACTTTAAGGGACTTTCACCACTTTATTTTGTATAATAGTGGCTCATAGTGACGTGACCCAAAAATTGTGACAAAATAGTGACCCAGTGCAAGCAAGGCAGATAGCAACCACATATCAACAGATTGAACTGAAGCCAGAAACGTCTCTAAAGTGTTTCTGGGTTCCGATTTCTGGTCCAAGGTCCTCTATCCTCAGTGTGAATCAGGTACAGATTGGACAGTATTGATGAACAATACAATTATAACAGTTTCTGTGAGCAACTTACTTGGAGTGTGTGAAGGAGCTGTGTGCCAGGTAATAATACTTCCATATTTTGTCCTCTATCTTCCGGTCGTTTTTGTCAATGGAGGATTTGATGGCCTTCCAACGTATAATGAACTGCACAACAGAACATATTAATACTAAGAAATTTAGCTACAGATGTGACACAGGGCTGCTACAGGGTCGGAGCCCCCAAAAAAGAGACTAAGAGACTAAATTGCCATAACTAAAATGACTTAATGAAATCCTTTTCCAATAAACAAGAGACTCCAAGGAACCCATGAATAATGTTTTCAACCTATCAACATCAATTAGTTGTAATAGCATTTTATTTCATCACAATATGGGGCTAGCCATCATTCAAGAGTGAATGTCTCCACTGAATTTGATATTGGCTCCAAATTAATGGGAACACTGGCCCCAACTCTTGCCAGTGCCTGTGGCATCCACCATACCTGGGACCAGTGAGTTGAGTAGTATCTCAAAGTTTCAATAACATCAAGTAATTTTTTTTTTCAAGTATTTTTTTCATGTCCCCTGCCAGTCACAATTGTGTGCAAAATTGTACACAAATTTGCAAATTGTATGCAAACTACAAACAAATAATAACAGGAAAAATATCAACATTGCACTTAGATGTGCTTAATAAGGCTTCAATTGCATGCACTTTGGGCCATGTACACTTTTCAAACAAGATTAACTCACATGAACTGATGTTGGGAAATATCTACTTGCAGCAATATTTTAAAATGGAATATACCAAATACCATACGTGATGGTGAGCCAAGCAAGGCAGAAAACCCGCGTCTCACGCACGTTTTGCGGCCTAACGTGCGTGTGGCCATTTAGACAACAAACTTTTGCCTAAAGCATTTATTTGGAAGTCATAGGTTGTTCAGCTATTTTTTGTTTCAAAAGACTTCCACCAATGGTGGAAGACAGTTTGAACAAAAGCTGCAGAACATACGAGTTACTATAATAAATGTTTACAGCCAAAGTTGTCAGTTTGTATTCTTGTCTGTACGCATGCACTCTCAGGGATCTAGGGGTTGTGGAGATTATCCTTTGAAAGCAACAGTATGCTGAACTTCTATGCTTATGCTAGCTGTTTTTTCAGTGTTACATTCTCATTGAGAACAAATGGCTTACTACAAAGGATGATGCGAGTGTGAAAAAAATAACAATTAAACTTCTTACTGTACTTTTACCAATTACCACCAAAAAAAATATACTTTAGGGGATTTCAAGAGGCCAAATCGCAAAAAAAAAACGACTTTCAGGGACCAACCTCATATCAAGACTTTAAGGTAAAAAAGAGACCGCATAGCAGCCCTGGTAACACCACCTGTACTAAGCATGAAACACAATTTCACAAGATAGAAACTCATATTTCTTTCTTAAATTGACTCCATCTCAACTCTCAAATTTTATTGCATAGGTTAAGATTTCCAACTAGTTGTTGTAACATACCAAGGTTAAGGCTCCTTTGCTCTTCTCTGAGGTATCATCTTCAAATGCTTCAGGAGGATCCTCAGAGCCGCGTAGAGCAAAGTCAGGCACAACAGCTTCACTGTCTATTTTACTGACTGCTGCAACAGAATCATCATTCCTGCTTGATCCAGAGGAGCTTGTAAAAATTTCTAGGAGTCTAACAGACTTGAAATGTTTTTCATCTTGCTTCAAAATGGGTTTGACTATTCTGTTTTGGGCCTTCATTGGGTCTGTGTTGATTTGTATAAGTTTGATCTTCTTTTTCTCCTGGTGGGGTGTGTCATCGTTGTCAGGTTGCTTCCTTTTGTGGTCTACTACCTTGAGAAACTTGCTCATAGTTGACTGAAACAAAAAGAAGATACCTTGGCATGACTGGTTCCAACATGATCTCTAGCTAGCTACTGACTTAGAAATTGTATACTAAAAAATAATGAGTTGGCAATTGAAAATCAAATCTAAGGAAAATATCCCTCTCAGTTGGTTCAGAGGCAAAAAAAATTGTAAATTGGCATAAAGCCAGAAATGACTCACCAACATTGTTACACTACAGAATTGAATTGGAAATAAATATAAATATTTATACAATAAGTTAATTATAAATTGATAGGGATATGTGGATAATTGATCCCACAGTGTTCTGAGTTCAAATTTACTGATCTGGGCCACTATTCCAAAATCGGAGCATGATACAAAAGTATGAATAGGTTTTCACTATAATGAACACCAGCAGCTTCTGTATAGAAACTAGTTTCAGCCAATACGTCAAAAAAATTCTACTTATTCTACTGCATATTTAGAGGAAATAAATTAATAAGCTTGAAAAAGAGTAGAGGTACCGGTAAATTTTTTGCTGTGAAACAATGCAATCTAAAACTAATACATAGTCCTTTGAAATGCAAACAATGTTGCTAAGCACTAACCTGTGTAGTATTGCGAGCGAGAGACTTAATCTCCTGTCTTGAACAGGAGTTAGGCATTGCATGCCGATTTTTAATTTTCGGAAGGGGTCCATGCTTGCCATGACCACTACCCGCACTATTCAAAGGCTCCCGAAGAGATTTGGATACTTTCTGTCCATTGCTGTGATAGCCATTCTGATTGCTTTTGGCAAAAGGGACCTCATTTGGTGTAGATGGAGGCACTTTCTCAGGAGTTAATTCCACAATCAAAACATCATCCTCTGAATTCTGGGGCAGGTTTGTTCTTGGACGCCCATGAGTCTGAAAATATAAAAATCTTTACAATCATACCATTTTCTCCGGAACACAATACCAGACAAAGGTCAGACAAGACTATACAACCAACCTACTCTGAAGCATCAGCTTTTCATACACATGAGCAGAAAGAATCCTTGTGTACTGCATTGCTACCTATTGGTTACCAACACAACAATTCTTTCACGATGCAATGTTTGAAAAATGAGACCACATCAACTTCTTAGACAAAATGATATGGACACAGTTTGCATTACCACAAAATGTTTTTTAAAACTAAATTACTCAACTCCAAGTTAACAAGACCCCTACAAATGTTGTGGCAGAAGTCTTTGGACACTTCCGATATCCCACAGACCATGAAACATGCAGTCATCTTCCCGCTAGCAAAAGGAGGTAGCCTCACAAGCCCATCAAATTACAGACCAATTTCTTTGACATCACATGTAGTCAAAATCTTTGAACGAGTAATGAAAGGATGAATAGTGAATTTTCTTGAAAAAAATAAATGGTTCAACTCCTAGCAACATGGTTTCAGAAGTAAGAGGAGCACATTGACCCAACTGCTAGAGCACTAAGCCAAAATAGTAAATGCATTGTGTGATGGATCAAATGTGGATGTGATTCATCTCGATTTTGCCAAGGCCTTTGACAAAGTAGATCATAGTCTACTGCTATCAAAACTATATAACGCTGGTATCCAAGGGAATGTTTACAAATGGATCAAAAGCTTTCTGAAGGGCAGAACTCAAAGTGTGGTAGTAAATGGAGAAACCTCTGCGCCAGTGGAAGTCCGTAGTGGGGTCCCACAAAGCACTGTGCTTGGACCTCTGCTTTTCTTAATATTGGCAAATGATCTGGGCCAAAGCTGTCCACATACATCAGTCTCTTGCTTTGCAGATGATACCAGAGTACTAGGCATTGTCAATGACTTGAGTGATGTAGAAAAGGTGAAAACTATTCTGAAAGAAATCTCCATGTGGGCTAATGAAGACAATATGCAATTTAACAAATCTAAATTTGAATCACTGAGATAGGGAAAAAATTCAGTTTTAAAAACCAGTACATCGTATAATTCTAGCAATAACACAGGAACACTAAATCGGACCTAATTTTCACATCAAGTTTCAAATGCTTTTCCAGCCTCCTAAACTGCTCTTTTCCATCATTATCAAGTCTTCGAAGAACAATTCGGGAAATGAAAGACACAACGGCTATCAGGATGTAGGGATTCATTCAATCTAACGTTTCGGTCACTATACTGCAACCATCTTCAGAGTAAAACAGGTCTGGAAAAAAAATAAAAACGGTAAATCAAATTGTAAAAGATTCAAAACTTGGCTAGAATTCTATCTAGCTATATAAATTTAAAAAATTTGACATTTCTTGATATTTAACATTTATGAAATAGTTAGAATTGAGAATAGCGGAAGCAATTGCAATTAGACAATCGAATCCTTTCATAAATGTTAAATATCAAGAAATGTCAAAAAATTTAAATTTATATAGATAGAATTCTAGCCAAGTTTTGAATCTTTTACAATTTGATTTATCTTTTTTATTTTTTTTTCCAGACCTGTTTTACTCTGAAGATGGTTGCAGTATAGTGACCGAAACGTTAGATTGAATGAATCCCTACATCCTGATAGCCGTTGTGTCTTTCATTTCCCAAATTGTTCTTCGAAGACTTGATAATGATGGAAAAGAGCAGTTTAGGAGGCTGGAAAAGCATTTGAAACTTAAAGTGAGCAATAACACAGCTATAGAAGAAAAAAATCCTGCGTGATCTAGGCGTACTAATGCAAAACAATGCTTCTTTCCATGAACAAATTGCCAAGGTTGAGGCCAGTGGCAGAAGACTGTGTTCTTGGGCTATGAGAACCTTTCTGGCTAGAGATAAAAGGACTATGTTGACTCTTTGGAAACAACTAATCCAACCAGTCATTGACTATTGCTCCCCTCTCTGGATCCCACATAAACAGAAAGATTTAAATAGACTTGAAGCAGTGCAAAGAAGCTTCACCTCTTATATAAGGGAGGTAAAGGAAATGGACTATTATGAAAGATTAAACGCCTCGAGGCTATGCTCAATCTAAAGACGTTTTGAAAGATTTATGGTCATAAACATTTGGAAAATTCTGGAAGGCTACACTGTCAATGTTAACAAAAAATTGTAACAAAAGTGACTATGAGGAACCAGGCAAGAATTGGCAGAATGTGTGGCTTCAAAGTGCCAAAACTGATGGGTGGCAAAGCAATGCAAACAGTTGCATTCAACAGCTTCACATGCTGGGCACCTTGGTTATTCAACCAAATGCCATTAGAAATACGTTAAATTGAATGGGTGCCACAACTGTCTGCTACAGCAAACATTTTGAGGTTCAAGAGCTGACAGGTCAAATACCTCAGCTGTGTTCCAGATCAACCCCAAATTAATGGATACCCTCACTGTGGGGACAACTCCCTGCTCAACGGCAACGCCAAGCCAGGATCCGACTAGCGAATGTGGCTATAACATGCAAATGCTGGTGCTGCAGCACAAGTGGAGAGCGCCCCACGGATGTGAGCTAGGTGGCAGCCACACTGTGACCTGCTGTGATTAGCAAAGAAATTCCAAGTATCAAGATGGTATCACATGTATTTATGTATGTATGTATGTAGGTATGTATATATATTGATTCCAACATTCACGCGGTTAGTTCATATGATGGCCGATGGTGCGCACTGATTATAGCTCCTATACCTGTGAAAACACTCGATGCTTGCAATATCAAACTGGTGGGCATTGCTGTGCTGGCCTCCTCCAGCTCTGTAGCTTCGCATGGGTCTGTGGTGCTACTGGAGGAGGCTACAAAGGCAAGAATTAAAGGGAAGAGATAGGGTAACAAACAGATGTGACAGAAAAAACTTTCTGTCAAACTTGAAAAATATATTGAACTTCAAAGCTGCTTATATGCTACCTTCTCCCTCCCCACACACCTGTGATTTTAATTTGTTTTTGGTGATTCCCTGGTAGTTCCATCCAATTGGTCTCCTGCTTTCTTCCTGCAAGAAAAAATAGTAAAAATGTTAATAAATATTATAGAATTGAAGCCTTCCCAACTTTTTCTAGTTATCTTTATAGCAGTAGTGTTGTTGATTTCAGACACTTACCATTTGCAATAGTAATATATTTGCAGCAGTAGACACCCAATACCAGGGATGTCAGCAACAAATTGCCAACAAAAAATATTCCTACCAAGGATGTCAACAAGGAAACTGATCTATGTAGTTACCTGCATAGCTTCATCTAAAGTCAGCATAAATCTGGGATTGTGATCTTTGGCTAAAGTTATAGATGGTGATTTATTTGAAATTTCAAACAAAAATATATATATACATGTATATATATATATATACATATACAT
>SDVV010002107.1:0-23752 GCA_016164225.1 Gammarus roeselii | reverse complement strand
GTACGTACGTACGTACGTACGTACGTACGAACGTACGAACGTACGTACGTATGTATGTATGTATGTATGAATGTATGAATGTATGTATGAATGTATGAATGTATGAATGTATGTGTAAATGTTTGCTAGATTAATCAACTTTTACATATCTACAATCAATGGATATTATTGTAGGACACTATATTATCAAATTTTCATAATATCATGACTAAAGAAAGCATCACATTGATTTTTTTTTGTAAAAATCATGTAAAATAAGCAAGTTGACTCATACAAATAAGCAGGACTATATAATGTATACACTGACCATCTATAGATAATGTAAAATGAAAAGATGTAAAACAGTCAACACCTGGGTGTTTAAGTAAGTTCACACTTGGGTCTAGATTTGTCACCCTCATGTATGGCCAATCATTTTGAAATTAACTAGTGTCTACTGGCGTGACTCTCTGTGGTTTCAACTTACTTTGAAATAATTTGCTTCACTTGATAATATCTCTGTACCCTAATCCAGACACCTCATTCATGGTATGTAGAACTATTACTGTGACCATGAAGCACTGTATGTTCAGAATTTTATCAATCCCCAAAAAAAGCTACCTACAATGAATTGTGTGGGGAGTCATACCCTCTAAACTGGTGATTATTTGCCCCTTCCCCATTATTTTGAGTAATTGAGCAGAAAGTTAACAATTTGAGGGTGCCATTGAAGAGTGCAGCTTCCTAAACTGCGGTGATTCCTTGCCCCTCCCCATTATTTTGAATAATTGAGAAGAAACTTGACAATTTGAGGGTGCCATTGAAGAGTGCAGCTTCCTAAACTGCGGTGATTCCCTGCCTCCTCCTGATTATTTTGAGTAATTAAGAAGAAAGTCAACAGTTTGAGGGTGCCATTGGAAAGTGCATGTTAAAATTAGTATAAGGCAGTTTATTAAAATTAGTGTTGGGAATGTTTTACTTTTCATGAGTCATTTCCAATGCTTGTTCCATGCTTCAGTCTTTCCATGATAGTTGTTAGGGCAGTTTTTTCAATTTCATCAGATAACCTATTTTTCCCTTTACTGAAAGTCATTTCTCCATGCCCTGAAACAATTACAACTCAAGTATGATTAGATGAACAAATACTACTGTAAAACAACCTTATTAAGTACAGTCAACAAATCAAGGTATTTTTTTTATTTTGACAGACCTAATTACTCTATCATGAATACTTGAACATTGTTAGCTTATATTGAGTCATCTTCAATAATTTACACCTAAGTGTTGAAAGGAAGTCAACACTTGAGAGGCCGATAAATCTGTTGCTCTGCTGTATAAACATGGGGTCATTGTGTAATTCACTTCCACATTCGGAAATAAGCTTTGGTATCATTTTCTTCAGCCATATACTTCTACCTGACACATATGTTTCAAATAACAATTCTTTTTTTTTTTCAATTGAGATAATTAAAATAACAAACAAATTGTGCTTGGAGTTGGCTTCCTTTTTTTTTTTACCTGGGGCAACTCCCCCACTGTTTAAATCTTGTACATATATGTTTGTGAGAATACCTTGAAGAAATAATTGCAACAAACAACTCATAGCTATTCATAGTATCACCATTCACCACCAAATTTGGGAACAATCAATCAGGAGCTAACCACAGTATCAAAGTTTGCAGAACATTGATCTTTCCAGACCATAATTTCATCTGCAGTAACCAGGACTGAAAAACACCTTGTTTGTCAATTAAAAGAAAAACTGTCTTACATTTTCAGCCTCTTCCAGGAGTACCACAAACCAGTGAGGAGCAACAGAGCTGGAGGCCAGCACTAGCGGATACACAACACAGTAACATAGACTTGGTCTTTTATGTGCTGTAATCAAAGTTTGATATTTACAATGTTTCGTTGCTCAAAGGAAGGGCGGTTTTACCCCTTGCTGTTGACTGTGGGTACTCATTCTGCTTGCCACCACTTTTTTCTGCTGAGTTGACTAATTTTGATATTGATATAGATATAAATTTTGTACTCTTATTGTTTCTATTTTCTACTCCTGCAGAAACTGCACAAACTTTATCAGGCCAAGCTTGATGAAGTGAACAACTTACAGCAAAAGTGTATCAAGGGCATTGCTCATCAGCGATACAGATTGAACATCATAAAAACTTCTCTGAAAAGGTTGGATACTATAGCTACAAGTTACCTTTCATTCCCATAGGTTGTAAAACATTTTTTTTTAAATTATGATGAGGGCATTTATAGCATTTGTATTGCAACTTTCAGAAAGTAGACTCCTGAACCCAAGAATTTCCTACTAACCAGAATTTTTATAGTGTTCAGAATTTTGACAATCATTTGATTGGTAGGTAGCTCTGATACAATGAAGTGTCTTTGGTTTTGTGAACCAAAGTTTGGACACTTCACTGATCATCTCCATAAAACACCATATCCATCTGTTCTGGTTCAAGGAAATTCTGTCTGATGCAAATGTTGGTACGAAAAATATTGTCAGGAACCAGTGGGCATAATGTGAAACTTTTTACCTCTTGAACTGCCTGCTGTTATGCCTGTTCTTCTCATAATTTCTGTACCTCAAGAAAATAAATCCTTTTGTGATTAATTAAAAAATCCATCTACTAACAGAGATTATCATTGATTTATGAAGGATATTAGACGTGGATAAACCAGCAACTTTTACAAACTGTCTCATCCCTCCATGTGATATTTTAGTTTGTGTGGGTTTCAGTGTCGACATTTTTTAAAATGTAGCTACCTTCTATTCTGGTAGAGCTGTGATAATACCAAAATTTTTGCAGGTAGCTACCAAGACTGAGTAATTATTTTCTTGGTAGCTCTACTGTTGAAAGGTTTATTAACAAAGTACATGTATATAAATAACGTATGCATACTATGGATTGTAATGCAGGATAGTTCTAATTATAATATAATTTCTAAGTCTTTCTGTGGCATAGTGATTAGTGATGGTGTGAGTGGCAGTCTTAACAGCCCAGTTGATGTGAAGAGTGGCATTCTTCAGGGCTATTTCCTTGGACCACTACTGTTCTTGATCTATATTTTTGAAGCTCTTTTTTGTTCTTAAATAATACAAATTATATATTGAATAGTTTAAAAATGAGTCAATGATATTTGGAATGATAATTTGACAAATTGTAATGATTGCAATACTGATGGTCAATAATGATTATTTGCCTCTCTCCTAACACCAACCCCAGCGTAGTGCAAGAATAAAACTCTTGATGTGAGACACAATTATATTTTATTTGTAACAATAAAATAAAAATGTGGCATGTTAAGCAACAGTAATGAATATTTCAGGCTCCAATTTTTATAAATTTCCAATTGTAGAAGACTGTTTTGTCACTTTTTGTTAGGTAATGTGAGATGAGATTTAAGGTGGATGCATGCAGGAGAAATAATTAAATTGGCCTAACGCGGTAGTTTGGAATGTAGATTTGTTAGAGGTGTTGACCAATGCCAGTATTGGTAGCTTACATGAATGATGGTTAGCTATATCGCCACAACAAAGATGAGATTACATTGTAAAAAATGAATGCTATGGGTAAAATACATATTGGTTTTAGCATGATGGAGGAGTTTGTACATGGCACATGCATTAAAATGTTGTATCAAGAAAGAGTAGATTGACTGCATACAGTATATATAGTAGCTATAGGGAATGCAGGTCAATTTGAGAGATGAAAAAAAGATTTAACAGAATCCTTAGGAGAGTTACAGATATTCTGCACCTAAATGCCCACAATAGGTTAGCCACATGGGAGCACTCCCTAGTGCTGCAAAATATATAGGTCAACACAATAACTCTTTTGCTGCACAGTTATGTGAGAAACATTTGCTAGGTGGTTATTGTATGAAGGATTGATTTAATAATTGCTCAGATTATTGACAACTGTGTTATTTGGAAGACAAAAGTATATTGACCAATGATTTTGCAGATTTAGATTGACTGATGGTCACAGTTCAAAAAGAGGTTCAAGGATTTGCGCTACGTAAGCAATGGTAACTGCGTTGTTGTCGTAAATCTTTGCCCAATCTATTCCAATCTACCCATTCATTTTACTCACCTCATTCCAATCAAATTCAGACCTAATTAGTTGTCTTGTGAGAGGGAATGCTGGTCTTCAGTTCAACCTTGCTCTGAACCCAAACCTGTCAAGATTACATTCTGCTTATGTTTCATTTGCTTCTGTACCTCACACACCTCTACTGCAGCCACTACATTTGATTGGGCAGACCTGGAAGGGTGATTAGGTGAAGCCTAAAATGTAGCTGTGGGTTGACTGTTCATTGCTCATCAGCATTTGTGTGCTTGAGCATTGTTTTTAGATAAGTTTGAGGTAACTGTTATGAGGTGCTTGAATCCTTAGTGATGCATCACTAACAAAAAATAATCCAGCAATGAAATTGTGTTGAAAGATTGTTGAATGCTCATCTGTAAACTATCATTCCATGTCATTTTGTTAGTACTGTTTCAAGCATTGTGGCTGTTACCTTTACCATTTAACAAAATAAAAGGATACAATTAAAAAAGAATGACACATGATGCCCCTTTCTCCCTTACCTTCCTACAACAATTTTCCAATGGTACCAACAAACAACTTTTCAGTTATTTGGCACAGCTCTGTTGTATTGGAGCATTCATTTAGCAAGCAGCATTATAGACTTGATTTGGCTCTAAACAAGTTATATTACTAACCTGTAGCAAATGGAACATCTGCAGCTAACATGCCAAGATTTTCTTTTAATTCATGGTTATTTTATACGCTTTGTGTTTTTTGTGGACAGAAGCATTTTCACAAGGCCATGTATTTGCAACTAACAATAAATTGGAAGCCAAATTTCACTAGTGTGATGGATTTTCACTACTATGAATCTGTATGGCATTTATCCACTCACAAATTCCTATTGAACAGGATAGGGAAGAGTTCCTCTGAGAGTGATGGCGAGGAACGGGAGCGCAACAATCTGCTGCAGACAGATTTGCTGCGGCGCAAGGCACAGCTTTATGAAATGGAGAACATCCTACCCAAGCCCAGTGGACGCTACCTCAAGATAATACTTGGCAACATCAATGTCTCTATTTTAGACAAGAACGAAAAGTGAGTACCATAGGCTTACAAGTGTAAGAAGACAACAAAAAGCCTTTTGGCCCAAATTGGGTTGACTTGTGATAGTAAGAAGATTAGTTATAAAGTAGAACTTCTGTAGAAGGAAATAGCACTAAAGATAATAGCTACTTTAAACATCTCAAATCAGCACCTGAAGAGAAAGCCACCAACCAATGATGTTTTGATCTGAGATTGTCAGTTTCTTTCCTTGTTAAACCAGTGCTGACCCGTGTCATTGCACACAACATAGGTTGTGTGGAGACAGCTATACTCTAAACAGATATTTAACACATTGTGGAGCTAGTATCATTAGTTGTAGTGCTGGATTCTTTTTTAAACAATTTATTTTGCGTTAACCCCATTGAAGGTGTTTGTAAGGTGATAGCAGCGTACGTTAACCAGAGAATTTGAAGGTGTTTGTAAGGTGATTACAGCATGTGTTAACCAGAGAATCCTAAGTACGGAAACAAGGTGAATTGTGTGAGCTCCTGAAAGGAGAATGCAAAAGCATCATTATTTTCACTTCAGCTAGTCACTTGAAATAGATCAGTTCATGTGAATGAAGATGCAACTAACTGATCTGAGTAATGATTTGTTCACCAAATACTATTTTTTTTCCTCATAAAATAGCCAGAGAGAAAATACCCAATTTGCAATAGCCAATATTTCATGAAATATTGTTTAAATTTTTAGAGTTTTCTCATTGTTGAATGGAAAATATTTTGAGCATTGCATTTATTTCTTAATTCATTTGAAAATATATAATTTTTTTAGATTTTTTTGTTGTGATTAAATTGCAATTGAATTTTGTTGCTAGGATCTCTCCATAAATATTGTTTAGCTGTAAATATGTTTTAGCAGGTACCTAGCTGTATAGCCTATGTACTTAAGTTCTGACAGCTGTGTTCCTATAGTTAGAATTACTAATATTTATCCAATAATTCTCACCCATGTTTCACTTTCAGATTCCGATACAAGGACGAGTATGAAAAGTTCAAGCTTGTGATGAGCTTGTTGGCTTTAGGAATTTCTCTCTTCAATTGTCTCACTAATGTCAGGTCAGTAGTTGTATGACAGTTCAAATTGGTGTTTCCTTTAGGCTCTTTCTAGCAGCTAAACTTGGATGTTTCCTTCTGGAAAAAACATAATTTATTCACAATTTCCTTTCAAAATACTATTTGAGTAAATTCATGCATATTTTTGACCACTTTACCTTCAAGCAGTCTCTATTGATCTTGTCATTCCATCCATTTGATTCTTGAATTAGTCCATATGAGGGATTCAGTGAATTTGCTTGGCTAATTGAATTGGAAAAAAAAAAAAAAAAAATCTGCTCATTGACCTAGCTCTACTTCTTGTAGTTGCTATTTGATGATTTATGAGGTAGCCAACTAGTTTGTTATAAAATAATAAAAACTTTCTGACTTCTCTTGTTTGAGGTTTGTTTTAATTGAGCCCTTACAAACAGTGCCCAAATGTTTATCAAAAAAAATACTCTGTTAATGATTAGGATTTCGAATTTTGTTTGTCAGAAATACATGGCAACATTCACAGGCTATCACTTACCTATAATATTAGACAATGTTATCCAATTGGAACATTGGAGAGCTACACTGCACTTTATTTATAAAAATGCATGAGAAATAATAAAATTAGCTGTACTGAATTTTGCCTTTGATTAGGAGTCATGCTATAAAATATAGATGCTTTCTGCAGTAGGTGTTTCTGCATGTGTTCTTGCAGTTTTTCTGTGCTGCAGTATGTATCTCTACAGCTGCAGATGTTTTGACAGCTGCAGATGTTTTGACAGCTGCAGATGTTTTGACAGCTGCAGTGCGTTTCTACCGCTGCTGCTGATTCCACAGCTACTGCTGTTTTGACAGCTGTGGGGGTTTCTGTAGCAGCTGGTGTTTCTACAGCAGCTGGTGTTTCTACAGCAGCTGGTGTTTCTACAGCGGCTGGTGTTTCTACAGCGGCTGGTGTTTCTACAGCGGCTGGTGTTTCTACAGCGGCTGGTTTTTCTACAGCGGCTGGTGTTTCTACAGCGGCTGGTGTTTCTACAGCGGCTGGTGTTTCTACAGCGGCTGGTGTTTCTTCAGCGGCTGGTGTTTCTTCAGCGGCTGGTGTTTCTACAGGGGCTGGTGTTTATGCAACGGCTGGTGTTTATGCAGTGACTGATGATTCTGCAGGTGTTGATGCAGCTGCAGGAGTTTCTGCTGCTGCAGGAGTTTCAGGAGTTTCTACTGCTGCAGGAGTTTCTGCTGCTCCAGGAGTTTCTGCTGCTGCAGGTGCTCTTTGTGACTGCAGGTGCTCCTTGTGACTTTGGGAGCTCATTGCATCTACAGGTGCTCACTGTGGTGGCCGGTGCTCATTTTGAATGCAGGCGCTCATCGTGGTTGCAATTCCTCCTTGTGGTAGCATGTGCTCATTGTGGTAGCATGTGCTCATTGTGGCTGCAGGTGCTCATTGTGGCTGCAGGTGCTTATTGTGGCTGCAGGTGCTCATTGTGGCTGCAGGTGCTCATTGTGGCTGCAGGTGCTCATTGTGGCTGCAGGTGCTCATTGTGGCTGCAGGTGCTCATTGTGGCTGCAGGTGCTCTTTGTGGCTGCAATAGCCTCTTGTGGCTTTAATTGCTCATTGTGGCTGCAGTTGTTCATCATGACTGCAATTGCTCATCATGGCTGCAAATGATCATTGTGGCTGCAATTGCTCATTGTGGCTGCAATTGCTTATGGTCGCTGTAGGTGCTCCTTGTGGCTGTAGGTGCTCCTTGTGGCTGTAGGTGCTCCTTGTGGCTGTAGGTGCTCCTTGTGGCTGTAGGTGCTCCTTGTGGCTGTAGGTGCTCCTTGTGGCTGTAGGTGCTCCTTGTGGCTGTAGGTGCTCCTTGTTGCTGCAGGGGCTGCTTGAGGCTGCAGGTGCTGCTTGAGGCTGCAGGTGCTGCTTGAGGCTACAGGTGCTGCTTGAGGCTACAGGTGCTGCTTGAGGCTGTAGGTGCTGCTTGAGGCTGCAGGTGCTGCTTGAGGCTGCAGGTGCTGCTTGAGGCTGCAGGTGCTGCTTGTGGCTGCAGGGGCTTCCAGTTGCAGGGTTTTTCTTTGGCTGCATTTTTTTTGCAGACGGTGGTACTATGCAGATGTTTGTTACAGATGCAGGTGCTCTTTGCAGATGCAAGGTCTCTTTGCCCTATGGACCAAATGACTTGAGTGTGTTGTGGCTGTGGTGCTTGGTTCTTTTGTCGGTGGGCCAGAGGCCCGAGAAGCGCATAGGCCGCGTCCGTGACGACGTTATCGACTACGACGTGAACAGGAGGGTTGAGGGACTTTCTGGATTTCCAGACACCGCCACCTGGTGCAGGCCATCTTGCAACGATCCATCCGACGCTCGTAAGCTGCTCGCTGTTACCTTTGCAAGAGCTGCCTTTTTTCATTTCTAAACCATTGTTTTTCTCCCAGGACGATGGACCTCATCCACATGTTCCTGTTGGTTTGGTACTACTGCACACTCACCATCAGAGAAAGCATACTCAAGGTGGGTTAATGTTACCACCTTCTATTTCAACTGTTCACTTTTCAGATTTCAATGTTTCAAATATTTACTTGGGTATGATGACCCATTACACTCGCCTTCCTCTCCCTAACCACTCCATCCATTAATGGATTCGACAGCCAGGAAGACATTAACGCAACCTTGGCTTTGCCCCACTTTCACTGCGAACCAAGTACTTACCTTGCTCCCCACTCTGACACGTTCTCTACTGCCTTCGAATGGTTTTCAACTCTGAATGGCTTTCAACAAATGTGTTCCTACTCAATAGGCAGTACCCTCTACAGTCCCTTTCTGCCAACCCTATCATACGCCTTTTCCAGATCCGTAAAGGCTCAAAAAAATTTTTGTTCCCTATGCAAAGTACTTTTTGATAACTTGCCTCACTGCAAAAATTATGCTCGGTACACCCATTTCAACTCCCGAAGCCACAATGTTCCTTGCCAATAGTACCATCCATACTGTCAAATCCTCTTTATTGGCACTCTCCCGTAAAACTTACAAAAAACTTATAACAAACTGATACCTCTGGAGATACAGCATTCCTTCTATCCCATGTGCCTTTAAACAGCGTAAAAGGTTAGCACTGCGCCGTTCAATCGGCCCCACGTTCGGAATGAAAGTTGGGGGCACACCAGTCATTCAACTAACTTTACTCCTGTGGTTTCTCAGTCTCAACACTTTCAAATTAGTGCTTTCCCTGCTCTTATCAACTCAACTGCCTCGTGCACCTCTTCCTTAGTAATGTCCGCAACAGGTTTAGCTCTTGAAACAGCCATTCGTGCACCACCACCACAGCAGCAATGTCAGTTTCTTGGACGTCTTAACATTCAACTAGGTACTCATAATGCTGAGCTCTCCTCTCCTGTACATCACCTCTCTATCAACAACTAGCTGTTAACATCTTTCATCCGCACCTCCTTTTTAACGGTCTCCTGCTTCTTTATCCTCTTAGTCTCTTCCCAGAACATCTTTATGTTCTCGTTAATACTGCTAGCACAACTTCCTACCCCACCTAACATCAGCATCCCTCTTAGCTCTTCTCACCACACTTGAACTCTTTTCACCTCTCTCTAAAGTTTTATAGGCCCCCACCAACCTCGCTTGCAACCGCAAATCAAAGGCTCCTGCGCCACCGCCAGTTTAGCCTTATCGTTACACATAAACCCGCCCACACGGCGAACTCCACACACATTTTTCGCATATCTCATCCATGCATCTTTGATCGGCAAGACTCCTATTCTTCTTCAACATTATCTAGGCCTTGCCTTCTCTCCCAGTCATATTCTTCCTTCAACGCTGTCTGGAACTCCTCGGCTCTGCTTGCCAGATTAGTTCTCTCACCTTCACAACCTATCTTCATTCTCCCATTATTTTGTTCCTCTTTCCCCTCTGCTCCACTTTTTCACCTTCCTTCTACCAGTAGATGATATGACATTTCTTCACCCTCCTCTCTCAATCCTTGCACATCCAACCGCCTCCCCACCACGATTATCGAGGCAGCCGTCCCAGCAGAGGGAGCCATAGACGACTGGGACGGGGCTATCCAACCTGCCCCAGCAAACGGTAACGGCACTGAACTGGGCGACAGCGGGACCGAAGCTGGCGCGCGTGACAACCGCAGGGAAGCCTCCGACACGGATAGTGACAGTTGGAGTGGTGACGAGGAGAGCGACCCAGACCCTCGACCTCCCCCATCACCCCCCAGGTGAGACGAACAGCCACCGCAACCGGGAAACGAGAACTCATCCGAAGAGCCGAGAACAACATAGATGGCCTCCGGATGCTACTTCTGAACATTAAATCGATCAGGAATGAACAAACAGAATTCCGCTGCCTTGTTGCTTTCGCGATGCCTGATATAATAGGCCTCACGGAAACCTGGATCCAGACTTAAGGAAACGATTTCGAAGGCGATTCGAACTTGAAGGGTACAACCTCTTCAAAAGAGACCGTCAGGCCAGACGGGGAGGAGGTGTCGCAATCTATG
The DNA here is from genome assembly GCA_016164225.1 of Gammarus roeselii. Lineage (NCBI taxonomy): Eukaryota > Metazoa > Arthropoda > Malacostraca > Amphipoda > Gammaridae > Gammarus > Gammarus roeselii. The sequence goes on along the minus strand of SDVV010002107.1, from coordinate 13,093 downwards.
TGCGTAACTACCTCAGAGCCACTCGCCGTACCATTGACACCCCACACGAGGTCATAGGTATCGAAATCGAAGCTACAGCCAGAAAGCTACACGTACTTCGCGTGTACCGGCCACTCCACCAAACGGCAGATAACGACCAATCCCTCTACGAGTTCCTCACACAGCTGATCCGTAACAGGGTAACTGTGATTATGAGGGACTTCAACGTTGTCTGGGAAAACCAAACGGTAGATGTAGAGGGGAACAGATAAGTCTATTTCGCCAATAATACCTTTCTGGAACAACTGGTTGAAGAACCCACCAGGGAAAACAGCTTCCAAGACTTGATATTTGCTACGGAAGAAAACCTGGTTACCCATGTCACTGTAGGGGAACCCTTGGGCAACAGTGACCAAAATAGGGTAAGGTGCGTCATCCACATGCGAACAAACCGAGCAATTCCCAGCGCTAAACGAAGGCTCAACTTCCGACGAGCGGACTTCGTTAAGTTTTAAAGGGATCTCAGCAACCTCCAACCCACCAGGCTGGAATCAATTGAGGCATCCTGGACGGATTTTAAAACCAAATTCCTGGACGTCCAGGCAGGCTGCATCCCAATCAAGGAAGTGCGAGCCGACCAAAAGCCACATCCTGAGTAGTTTACCAGAGGCATCCAAGCAGCCATTGTTGATCTTGCCACGGCTGAGAACCTCACCCCGTCACTGCTGATGACCGACTGCTCCCTCCATCCGATGTCGGCTACAAAACGGCGGCGAGCGGCCACAAGATGGTCGCCAGCCAGCTCCCAAGCCGGCGACTCCACAACCAATCAGCAACCGCCACGCAACACCATCAGCCAGTCATGACCGGCAGCCAGCCAGCCAACAATCTCCCTTCATCTTTTACAAAGCAAACGCGACGAACAAAAACACAAAACCTGCCACCGCGATCCTGAGCACATCAGCGTTTCCACACTTGATTGCACTTACTGTTCACAAAATATACACTTTCAAAGTTTAAAATTTTAAACTATGTGAATAAACATCTCGATACAAATTCGAACGAGGAACAATCGTATTTACAGGAACACCAAACGAAGAACTTAAATTGCCATATTTTCATGGACGATTGATAGGAGCAGACTAGCATCTGCCCATCGCTTTGTCAGAGCGTTAGCCAATTGTTTGGCCGATTGAACCCAAGACACTGTGATGTCTTTTTTTTAGATCATGTCTCGCAGAACTGCTATGTTGATTCGCAAATGCTTGTCATCAACATTTCTCGTCGAGTGCAGTGTTTCTGTGAGGGACTTGTTATCCACAAAGCATTTTACAATAGGTCGATAACTACCGATATTCAACAGCTCGCTGACCATACTAGCAACAAATATTCCGGACTCGGCGGCATCCAGCAAAACAAGAGTCTCGGCAGCCAGTGTGGACTTACCACTCTACGAACCTTCCTAGACTGCCAGGACACCAAACACTTGCACCCGCGAAGATCAGCCAAGAAGACAACATACCCTCCTTGTGAGCCACCTCCTTGAAGATTGCCAAACGAGGCATCGCAGTAGCACTCTATCTTTAGCTGCTCAGGTTCTTCTAGTCCACAGAATCTCATCATTACTGGACGTAGCTTGATTCGTTTCAACACTTTATTGGCACGCAAAACTTCTTCCACAGTTGCCCCAGATAGAGAGGTGCTGAGTTCGCAAACATCTAATGCAATATCAGGACGAGTTTGTGTGGCTAGCCAATTCAACTGTCCAAGAAGGGATCGAAACTCATCAGATTCCCCCTTCTCCAAATGACCCGACCGCTGAGCCGATCTATGCTTGCTGAGCTCCACCTCTTCCAAACTCTGCGCAGTCGACCTGATTGACAGTCATGGAAAAATCTTTTTCTTGTGACAAGTAAACTCCTATGTACCTGAAGGTTGAAGTGTTTGTTGACCCTATGACAATCTTCTGGCAGAGGGATGATGACGGCAGCTTTAAAATCTGTCGTACCGCCCCTCATCAACGTGGACGCACATTATGCCAGAAAGTACGCCACCATCTATCCAGAAGAACAGTGCTGGGTCCAGCGAACATACAGACATTTGAAGACTTAATAGCTCTTGTTTTAACTTCACCCACCATGCTCTAGCAGCATCACTGAGGCCATAAATGTTTTTCTTAAGATGCCACAGTTGACCATCTCTGAACTTTTTCGGAGGTTTTACAAATACATCTCTGTCTATATCATTACCTTGCAGAAAAGCAGCCTTGACATCGAAAGTATTGCATTTCCAATGGAAGGCAGAAATGAGAACTAGAGCAATACGCAGCGCGTCTTCGGAACAAGTAGGTGAATCTGTTCGCTTTTCAAGTAAACTTTCTTCAAAGCCACGAGCCACTAGACGCGCCTTAGTCACATGACGGTCCTTATGATCTTTTCAGTGATCACCCAGCGTAATGATATTGCTCTTTGGCCCGCATCAGGAACTTTCTCAAACACAGAATTCTTTTTCCAATTGTCAATTTCAGAACACTTGGCACGAAATACATCACTGCTAGAACTATTTACTAGAACCTCTTCATCGTCAGAAATAGGTCGCCACTTTTGAATATTGCGAACCAAGTCTATTCACTCAATATTTCTAGAATTTGTTTTAATATTATACGAGTGACCATAAATACCACCAACTTTACCAGCTCGATTGAAAACGGTGCAAGTGTTCTTTTCTCCGTCGATATCATAATATTCAATCCTTTGTCCGGCCTTTACAGCAATCATCTTTGGACTGGGTCGAACAAACTCTTCAGCAGATTCACTACTCTCAGGGGGCCGAGGGGGTGAGCGTGGAGCAACATCAGTGTACTCCTGAACAGTCTCCTCGTTGTCATCGTCTTCCACGGATACGGGCTCTCCATCCGGACATATACCATTTGACACAGAGTTCTGTGTGCGGGAGCACTTTGCCTCTTTGTGGCCATTACCCGGACTAACATTACTGCAATCATGTCTGTTCTCTGTAGTTGCTCCCTGTAGACGGCAGATGTGAGCTCTCACGTAGACGCCGCCGTGTCGAACTAGAAGCTGCTTGCCATCTCTACCAATGACGACTCCAGGACCCCGCCAGCGATCGTCACAATTCCTTTTGTAGAAGACGTTTGCCCCGTTTTGATTTTTTTTTTGTCATCAGGACGGATCTGGTGTCGAAGAGCTCTTCTAATTCGCTCATTTGACTCGTTGCAAACGAAATCTCTACGCGCAGCATGCATAGCATTGATGTTATCAGCCACAAGCTGCGAGGCACTTGAACTCTCCAACTGAGCAGGACTAGAATCAAAGATGCTAGGTATTGCTGGATTACTCCCAAACACCAACTGATTAGGAGAGAAGCCATGGCAGTTTTGCAATGCGTTACGAGCAGCAACGGCCCAAGCCAATGCTACCTCTACGGAACAGTTTGTATCTTCCATGATGCATCGTACACTCAAGTCCAGAACACAGTTGAGACGTTCACAGACACCATTACTCCAAAGGCTCTCCGCAGCTGTACACATGAGCTTGATCCCGTAGCAGTCCCTCAAGGCACGCATGCAATCATTGTTAAATTCACCGCCATTGTCACTTAGAAATTGTCGCGCACGACCAAAAATGGTGATCCAAAATACAAAAATTGATTCAACCACAACAGCTGCTGACTTATTAGGAATAACTGTAGCAACACAATATCTTGTAGCAAGATCAACCAACACTAAAAAAATAAACATCTTTCCACGACTTGAGGTCCATTGCTACAGTTTCATTTAAAGAAGTAGCCATCGGCATGCTCACCACTGGCCGAGGCCGAGGTCTCCTGTACCGCATGCAAATCTCACAAGCGGCTGTCACCTCATCAACAGCCCTTAATAGAGCCTCGTCTGCTCTATGAGCATCCTTCAACAACTTGCGCAATTTCTCAGCGGACGGGTGGGCAAACTGCCGGTGCAGCTTTAAAGCTACTCTCCGTGTGTTGGGATCATCAACGGTTAATAATACATCCTCCACTGCTCTCGGTGTGAGCGGACAAACAATAGGCAACTTGTAGTGACCGAGAGATGTTGTTTCAAGTTGAACATTCTTACCAAAAACCACAGCACTGTCACTGTTCAGATTTTTAATCATTCCGGCTCTTTTCATCGACGACTTGCTTAAAAGCAAAGGAATATTACTCTTCACAACATCAGTGCGTATCATAATGTTTTTCTCAGTCAAAATGCAAGGCATGGTGACACACTTTAGAGAAGTCGTCCGTCTCCAAACTTGAATACAGTAGAAGAAGCCTCGGTTTTCATCTTGCTTCTTTCTGAGGCACTAAGTGCATCTAAGTAACAATTTAGCCATTGCTCACCACAAACTGTCTTGGGACAGCTAGAATCAAGTAGAATATGTCCTATGGTTTTACTAAAAGAACCTCTACCTTATCAAAATTTGATTCTGTTGCCATTAGTGTAATTTGAACATCCTCATCTTTATCGCGATACCCACTTTGAGCCGGAGATTTTCTGTAACAGCCTTGAGGGCAGAATCTAGCCCAATGCATTCTAGAGCCGCAAACATGGCAGGTGGTGACACGGCCATCCGCTCCTACAGGATTACCGCTACGGCCGCTTCCACGACGGTTACCTGTAAAGCGCCGCCCATTCCCTCGACGACTGTCGTTGCTGTAGTAAGCTTCGCCTTCAAACACCGGTTCCATCTTGACTATAGTTGCTCCTGAAGACTCCCCGACACCAGTTACACGTTCACCAGACGACATATCAGACGAACCAGATTGTATCTTCCCATCTTCACCAGAGAATAATCTCTTCAATGTAGCACGCATTTTTTCAAATGTCATTTCCGTCGTTGTGGAAAGAGCCAGCTGGAACTGAACGGGGCTCAAATGACAACTTTTTAAGAGCCTGCAAGCTATGACAGCGTCAGGTAACACTACACCAGATTCCTTCAGTTTATAATGTCTTCTGTCAAATTCACTCAGGTACTGATCAATACTAGTTTCAGTCTGCCCTTTGATAATTTTCAAATGATAAATAGTTATTGATACCCCGTCAATTTTCATCCTGAAGGAACACTCTGTAAAGTTTCAGCAATAAAGTATCGATTCCAGTGTCACTTTTTAATTCTGCAACAGTTAATTCCGACGAAACTTGCCTTGCTCTACCAGTTAGTGACAGATGAACTGCAATAGTCATCTTCTCCTTCGGTAAATCTGTAAATGAAGTCCACAACTCTGTCTTTCTTCCACTGTTCATAGTCAGCTTCATTCTCCTGAAAGAATGGAAGAGTTTTCATCAGCGAAGAGCTCGCCATGAACCACGCTCTGTTACCAATTGTTGATCGAGCCACGGCTGAGAACCACACCCCGTCACTGCTGGTCACCGACTGCTCCCTCCATCCGATGTCGGCTACAAAACGGCGGCGAGCGGCCACAAGATGGCCGCCAGCCAGCTCCAAAGCCGGTGACTCCACAACAAATCAGCAACCGCCACGCAACACCATCAGCCAGTCATAACCGGCAGCCAGCCAGCAGCCATATCTACCAAAGACCATGTATACAGGCGCTGGAAACAAAACCCTTCGGACCGATTGTGGAACGAACACAGGGAACTATGTACAGTGGTGAAGAGGCGAATCAGAGTAGACAAATACAACGAAGATCGCCGAGTTGCAGCTGCCTGCAAACGCAACCCGAAAGAGTTATTCAGCCACGTAAACAGCAGGAAACTCATTAGAGCTTCTATCGGTCTACTTACCACGCACCAAGGAACTCTGACCACTACAAATGCGGAGATAGCGGAGGTACTCAACCAGTACTTCGTTAGCGTTTTCACCAAAGAGAGCGAAGATGTAATCCCTGAACCCTCCATTAGGTACCGGGGGATGCATCCCTTGGAGGACATCCAATGCACAGCCGCAGAGATAGGAGGGAAAATCAAGAAGCTGAAGGCTAACTAATCTGCAGTCCCCGACGGGTTCCGCCCGAGAGGAATTAGGACTGTCTCGGACAAAATTGCCCCCCATCGCCTGGTGGCATTCAACCAATCACTGGAAGAGGGGGCGGTTCCCGAGGACATGACGATAGCCGACGTTACCCCTATCCACAAAAGTGAGCCGAAAAATCTTTCGGAACACTCCAGGCCCATCAGCCTCACATTATTTGTGCAAAAAAAAATGTTGGAGTCCATTATTGCAGATCAAATAGTAAACCATATGGAGACAAACAAGCTTCTAGGGAACAGTCAGCACGGTTTTCGATGTAAGAGATCATGCCTGACCAACCTGTTGGAATTCTTCCACCACATGATCTCTATCTGCGACGACTCTAGGGCCATCGATATCCTGCATCTTGACTTCAAGAAGGCATTTGACAAGGTCCCTCACAAAAGACTCCTCACCAAGCTGAGAGCTCTGAAAGTTGTGGGAAGAATCTGGGAATAGATAGAGCACTGGCTTGCAGACGGGAGGCAGCGAGTGGTGATCAACGGTGAAAGCTCACCGTGGGCCCCGGTTAAAAGCGGGGTCCTTGAGGATCAGTCCTAGGCCCACTTCTGTTCCTCATTTACATGAATGACCTTGACTCAGGCCTTATTAGCAGAATATCAACATTTGCTGATAACACCAAACTAGGAGCGAACGCCGCAAACCCCACAGCTGTCGGGTACCTGCAGCAGGATCTTGACAGAAACGGGGAATGGTCCGAGGCATGGCAAATGAAATTCAACACGGACAAGTGCACAGTCATGTTCATCGGCAGAGCAAACGGATCGGCAAACTACTACCTACTGAGCAGTCAGATCCCGACCACCAACCTAGAGAAAGACCTAGGAGTCTTTCTTAACGCTGACCTGAAATTCTCCAGGCAGTGAGCTGAAGTTGAGAAAAAGCAAACAAAGTCCTCGGATACATCGGAAGGCAATTCAGGTACAGGGATAAGGAAATAATCCTAACCCTGTACAACACCCTAGTTAGAACACTATTGGAGTATGCCGTCCAATTCTGGTCTCCCACCCTGATCCAAGACATCAAGAGACGGGAAAAGGTATAGGCTAGGGCAACGAAGATGATCTCATCCATCAGGCACATGGGGTATCAGAGAAGATTAAGGGAACTGAAACTCTTCACCCTCGAAAAGCATAGGCTTCGAGGACAGCTAATTGAAAACTTCAAAATCCTGAAAGGCTTGAATAACGCTGAGTACAGAAATCTCTTCACGTTAAATGACCACCCACCAAAGAGATTCAACACCCGACCCTGCGGTGACCTGATGACCTACGAAATCATAAACGTTTGGAATAGACTTCCGCCGGCATTGACTGCGAGCGAATCAGGGGACACTTTCAAGCGTAGGCTTGACCGGAGCCTTCCTAAACTCGACTATCAGTGGTAATAGCAAAGGCAGTTAGGACAGACTGGAGAGCTAAGGGGGCGGGGCCCGACTAGCAGGACCTGCCCTGTGCAGCCCCCAATGCCCCACTGGCATCTCAAACCCGGCTGCGAAGATGGTGGGAACAGCCCTGGAAGCAATAACTGAGGAAAACGCAACCCCCGTGCAGTGCACGTGGGTCAAACAGAAAGTTAGCATCCCAAGCTACGACCAGCACACCAGCCCCACACGACAAAGCCAGGTCGGATAGGAGGGTCAGGCAATAGGTCGACCCGAGAGAAGCTGGCCTCCTGCCCGTGGTGAGAGAGGCTAAGCTGTATCGCCTCACGATACAGTGATCCAAGCGCCAGCGCAGTGTGACAATAGAGAGCCCTGCCCTAATACACTGGTCTCTGGTTGGGCAGGGACAGCCTATTCTAAGGCCTCTCGCTACACTGCTCCCCCCCTGTTCAACATCAGGGTGGGGGGGACAGATGAGGTCCCCTTGACGATTACAGAACCAAGGGGATGCTCTGCAGCACACGAAAGCCTCTTTGGGGTCTGTGTGACTGGAGAGAGTTACACACGGTGAGTCCCCCCTGGGGGGACTCTGGGAGGTTCACTTCAGCGCAAATTGAAGGATGGGCAGTGATTGCCTCTTTGGATCTCTAGTTCTTTGTAACTCTGCTTGTCATTTCTGCGGGGAATGCCGTACCTCCCTACCACATTCTTCACCTCTACATCTCAAACTGTCGCAGTTAGGTCCCCCTGTACCTCAACATTGTATTGATCTGTAAAAGTCTCGATACACTCACTCAAGTTGAACCAAAACTGTTCCGTCTACTCGCTCCTCCTGCTACCTGGTATGTAAGCCCTACTCACAGACGCCCATCTTTCTATAACTAACTTAACTTTCACTCACGTTAATCTAGAGAACACCTTTCACTCGGTAACGCAACTAGGATCACTCGATAACAATGACATCTTTTCGGGCCCAACCTTCCTACACGCATGACTTCCTTCCACTTAATACACCAAACTCTCATTCGCTCCCTACCTTTCATCTTAGTCTTCCTCCGTGCCAATACATTAACTTCTCCCTTTCAAATGTCTCATCAATTTCTCACCTCTGCTTCATTCGTACTACAATCATGCATATGCAGTGTCCCTAACAAGATGGTTCTGAGAAGAGTGATCTTCTCTTCCTCCGAGAGATTTCTTTGTACGCAACGGAAAATTAAGCAGTAAAAGTTCTACAAGTGCCTAGAGCTTAGCAGAACTCATAAAAATATTTGTTTGTGCTCCACCAGCAGGAGCTGGTGTAGCAGGAGCTGGAGAAGAACAAAAAGATGTTCTGGAAAGAGGTGAAGAGGGTGAGAAAGGGAAAAACCGGAAATGAGGAAGTGGTGAAAGATGAGAACGACCATTTGTTGTTGGGAAGTAGTGATGTACGGAAGAGGTGATTCGAACAACGTCGTTGGTGATCCGGTCTCTGTGTTACTCCAGCCATGATCCTCGAACATTTCATCTCGAAAACATTCAACCTTCTTCTTTCCTCTGCTCTCACCCCCCAAGTCTCAGCTCCGTAGAGCACAGTTAGGACAACACCCTCATACAGCTCTCTCTTTGCTTCCATCCCCAACGTCCTACAGCTCATTACACTCTTTAGTGCATCCAACACTTTACATCCCTCCTTCACTCGCACCTTCACTCCAGTTTCCACTAGTTCAGTTATCTCCACATGGGAGCCCATGAGCACTCCATTTTGGGTGACACTAATTTTGCTCGCATCGACAGTCCCGAAGCTTCCTCCTCTCACACAATCTACCAAACTCAGACACTAGCCTACATAGCTTCTCCTCTGAATCCCCAACCAGGGCCGTATCATCATCAAATAGCAACTGGCTCAACTGCCAACTCCGCCCATTCGCTTCCAACAGTTCCAAGCCACGACCCAGTACACTCGCGTTCACCTCCCTGACCACTCCATCCATATCGAGGTTGAACAGCCAGGGAGACATCACGCAGCCTTGTCTCAGTCCCACTTTTACTGTCTAAACCAATCACTCACCTCGCTTCCCACTCTGACACATGCTCCGCTGCCAGCATAGAAACCCTGCACCGCTTTCAACAGATATCCGCCCACTCCATACAAACGCAAGACCCTCCACAGCGCTTCCCTGTCAATCCTGTCGTATGCCTTCTCCAGATCCATGAAGGCCCAGAACACATCCTTCCCTTTGGCAAGGAACTCCTCACAGACCTGTCTCACTGCAAAAATCTGATCGGTACTCCCTCTACCACTCCTAAAGCCACACTGTTCCTCTCCAATTGCTCAGTCCGCACTGTCTCTAATTCTTTTGATCAGCACTCTCCCGTACAACTTACCAACCACACATAACAGACTGATACCTCTCGAGTTGCAGCATTCATTTTTATCTCCTCTACCCTTATATAGCGGCACAATGCAGGCACTGCGCCACTCAATCGGTACCACACCTGCCACAAAACACAAGTTCAGTAACTTCATCAACCTTTCGACAATCGTTACTCCACTCATCTTCAGGCACTCGGTCGCAACGCCATCCAAACCAGTGTCTTTCCCTGCTTCCATCACGTCCACCGCCTCCTGCACCTCTTCCCTGGTAATGTCTGCCATAACTCTTTCTCCCAAAACTGGCATCCGAGCACCACCACCACAGCAACAATGTCAGCCTCTTTGTCATCCTCGACTTTCAAAAACTCATCAAAAATACTCGGCCCACCTCTTCCGTACATCACCATTTTCCAACAGCAACTGGCCATTTTCATCTCTCACCACTTCCTCATTTCCGGTCTCTCCCTTTCTCACCCTCTTCACCTCTTTCCAGAACATCATTTTGTTCTCCTCAAAATTCTGGCACAATCGTCTGCCCCAACGGGCATCAGCGTCCCTTTTGGCTTTCTTCACCACCCGCTTCACCTCGCTTCTCCTCTCTTTGTAGCTTTCATAAGCCACCACCGACTTCACCTACAACCACTCCTCAAACGCTCCTCTTTTCCGTGCCACCTCCAGTTTGACCTCCTCGTTTACCACTCGCAACCTTTCATTCTGCACCCGCCCCCACGGCGCGCACCACACACCTTCTTCTTACATCTCAGCAACGCATCCCTTATCGCCTCCCATTCTTCTTCCACATCTCTCAGATCCTGTCCTCTCACGTTGTTATATTCTTCCCTCAACGCCTGCTGGAACTCCTCGGCTCTACTTCTCACATTTAGTCAACTCACTTTCACTACCTCTCTTCCTCCTCCTACTTGTTTGTTGCCCTTCCACTTCTGTTCCACTCTTAATCTACCTTCCACCAGCAGATGGTCAGACACTCCTCCACCCTCCCACCTCAAAACCCGCACATCCAACAGCCTCCCCACCACTCTCCTCGATATCAGCACAAAATCCATCAGTGCTCTCTCAACCACTGCACCATGGGCCATCCTTACCCATGTGTACTTGTGGATATGCGCTTCTTAAACAAACTGTTCCCAACCACTAACTCCTGCTCCATACACAGACCTATCAGGTTTTCTCCACTGTCATTTCTACCGGGAACGCCATACCTTCCTGTCACATTCTCCACCACTTCATCTCCAACTCACGCATTAAGGTCACCCAGTACAACTACATTGAAAATACCTCCAAAGCTCTCAATATTCACTCAAATCAGTCCAGAATTGCTCCCTCTTCTCTTTACTCCTCTCGCTGCCAGGTCTGTAAGCACTCACAAATATCCATTTTTCTACGCCTAACTTAACTTTCACACACACCAATCTTGAGGACACCTCCTTCTACTCAGTAACGTTACTTGTCAACTGATTCCTCGATATCAAAACCACACCTTCTCGTGCCCAGCCTTCCTCCACACCAGACTTTCTTCCACTTACCACACCAAACTCGCATTCTCCCTTACCTTTCAATTTCGTCTCACCCAGCGCCAACACATCAAACTTCCTCCTCACAAACATCTCACCAATTTCCCTAATTTTTACATCATTCGTTTTACAGCTACGCACATTCAGCGACCCAAACAATAGGGTCTTGCCGTCATTGAGGAAGGGTTTTACAGAGAACGGGATTCCTAGCTCTTACGCTCCGCCTCTTTTAGTCGCTCAGGGGTTACGGTAGCACGATTCTACTCCCAGCTACGGGGCGCCCTTTTAGTCGCCTTCTACGACACGCGGTGGATACGGTAACAAGATTCTAACGCCCCGGCTACAAGGCCAAAAAAATAACTGAATATACATTTTCAGGGGTTTTAATTTGTTTATTTTTATACACTTCTTGAGAATCACCCTATAATATTTGGAATGCTCCAGAAAGAAATGATTCGTGCATTTTTCCGTACGGCTCTTTAGTGCAATCCATTTACTGAATGATATCGCAACGTAACATGAAATTATTCAATCTGTATTACAGGTCGGTAAATGTACTGATCTAAGAACGTACAGTGCAATGGTTCATGCCTTCAGATATTAGGCCCAATCCCCCAGAAAGAGTGGATGACGGCAAGGTGCACCTCATACTCACGCGAACAAACTTAGCCCTTTGGCGCTAAATGTCCGGCCGCACACACTTCGGGTAGAAGTGTCAGCCGTAGGGTCTGACAGCGTTGGCTGGTTTACTCCTGCTGCGTCATAGTAACCAGGCCCTCCCCCACTCGTGACTATCCCGTTTCTCAGACGATAAGGGTGGAAAGCATATCAGGGCAGCGTCAAAACTCATCTATTCACAACTATTCTCTACTCACGCCTATCCATTGTCCACGCTCTATCGCTTTCTCCACACTTGTCTCTCCTTCCTAATGCCTACTTAAAATCATCCATCCACCAAAACTTTGGTCTACCTCAAGGCCTATGTCCACTCACCTATACTTTCATAACTCTTTCCACATTCACACATCTCCCACGTTCGATGCCAGAAGGACACTGACTCCAGTGCACTGGAAAGCCTAAACTCTCAATCTAGTCTAATCCCACAAATCTTCCATCATCCATCCCCTCCGTGTTGGGATGGATGATGGGATCCCCTCTAACTATTTTTACACCCGTTCTAATTCGAACAATGTCGTTATTGATCCTGTCTTTCAGCGTCATTCCAGCCATGCCTCTCTGATATTTCATCTCAAAAACATTCAACCTTTCCTGCTTTCGCCCTTGAGTTTGCTTTGTAGCGTACAGGTAAGATGACTACTTCCTTGTACAATCCTCTCTTTGCTTCTATACCGAATGTACTATAACTCATCACACTCTTCAGTGCGCCTACCACTTGACACCCTCCCTTCTTTCGCGACCTTACCAAAGTTTCCACGAGTTTCGTTTTGTTCTCACGAGAGCCCAGGAACTTGAAACACTGAACTTCCTCAATTAACTCTTCCGAAGGACATAGACTCCAGCGCACTAGAAAACCTTTGCACTCTAATCTAATCTACAGATACAGACACTAGGCCACATCCCCCAGAAAGGGGGATGCGGCCCAGAAAAGCTAACGGCAAGGCGCACCTCACACCCTCATATGCTCACACTCTCATATGCTCACACTCACATTTTGGCCCTTTTGTGCTAAAGGGTCCGGCCGGTAGCCCCTGAACTACACTCTGGGTCACGAGTGCAGTCCGAGGATCCGTCGTCAGCAGCAGGGCCCGACAGTTTTAACTGGTTTACCCTCTCCGCGTCATAATGGCCG
>SDVV010002106.1:13329-23753 GCA_016164225.1 Gammarus roeselii | reverse complement strand
ACCGTGTTTGATAGATTCCAATCGTAGGTAATGAGGAGATTAGCATCTGATGTCTTCATATTTGTACCACATTTATATTACGACAAGTTGGGGGCGGTAACACGTTTCTGTAACGTGTTCACGGCAAGAAAGTCTAGCAGACTTCCGACGCAAAACGTAAAATATTGAGCGGATGAGTTTCATGGTAAAAATGGACAAGGATACTTTAGCTTGTAGTCTCCGTAATTACTTATATTTTTTTCTAGTTTAATGTTATTATATAGACCGGGTCATCACAATGAGCGAAAAATGTTACTATAGGAGCATATGCCAGAATATATCATTTTTCCAAACTAGCTTGTGCCGAGTCGAGTGTCTGCATGACGTATGTCATGTGGCTTTAGTTCATGCGAGAGTAAATACACGCGCTTCTCCATGAGTGCTGGTCCATGGCGACACGGGTATTGGAAGTCAGAAAGTACTGTAACATCTTTCCCTGTAGCAGGAGTGAGAATACTTGCCACCGTACCCCTTGCGTGCCGTAAGAGGCATCCCCTCCTGTAATTTCCTCCCTCTAAGACTGCGAGACGAGCGGGGAGAAGATAGGCTCATGTCTTATCAAACCCGATAGTTAGGGTAGCTAAACCTACGTTGGACGCTTCTCAAACATCCTCGATAGAGGAGTCGTTTGGGCTTTAATGTGATTCCGACTTCGAGTACGCGACGATTTTGCCCTCAATTATGCCTTTGGACCTCGACGGTAGAACAGATTACTGGCGCAACGGTAATTAAGGTCCCTTAACTTTTTTTTATTATGGATGAACAACAGAACGAGCTCATTTTTACGCGTTCATCTCTTGATCGTAAATGTTTAAATTTCACAATAACGGATAGCCCATCACTTATTTAATTAACATGCGTTGGATAATAGGCGAACCAAATCCTCACCGTTTGACGATACCTTTTGGCGACATTAAATTATTGTAAATATGTTTGTCATTCCAGATGTTTTGTTGGCTTCCTCTGTTAGTAGTAAATGAAGATGCTGCTTACCCAGAATCGTCGTCTCTGAGATTCTTTCTGACGTTATGTAACGAACTCAAAATCGATGACCCCGAATGCATATATTACCAATACGGCCTACGTAACTAACTCAAAATCGATGACCCCGAATCCATATCCTACAAATACGGCCTACGTAACTAACTCGAAATCTATGACCCCGAATGCATATCCTACCAATACGGCCTACGTAACTAACTAGAAATCTATGACCCCGAATGCATATCCTACCAATACGGCCTACGTAACCAACTCGAAATCGATGACCCCGAATGCATATCCTACCAATACGACCGACGTTACTAACTCGAAATCTGTGACCCCGAATGCATATCCTACCAATACGGCCTACGTAACCAACTCGAAATCTATGACCCCGAACGCATATCCTACCAATACGGCCTTCCTTCACCCTCCCTCCTCTTGTCCCCAGTCCAGAAGGGCTGTTCTAAGCCCGTTCGGTGAAAGCAGTACTCTCAATCGTGACCGCTGGTTTGAGACGAGCATTATCAGGACTCGAGGAAACTGAAACCATAGTCCTCTTAAAAGTATCCTTTCCTTGAGATTTCTCGGTACCTGTCTAAGTCCTTCACTGTGGGAGCGGACAGCAACATTCTATTGAATCCTCACGTCCACAGCACAGGAAAGCGGATTGCTTTTCCTGTACTGATCAATACATTGTCTGAGGATTATTTACTTGCCTCGTCTCGTCTCTTCAGGGAACGTTCGTCCCTGCCTCGTCTACCCAGGAAACGTTCGTCCTTTACTCGACCTCTCATTCACACAGACGTTTAGGCACGTCTCTCATTTCGATATTCTCACGAGTAATGAATTGAAGAATCTGTAATGGAAAAGGTTTAACAATCAGGCTCAGTTTGTAAAATGTACAGCAGCGAACGAAAATTTGTCTACTAATCTATCACAAAAGCACACAAGATTTTCTACAATTCATTCTTTATTATACGGATTTTCAATCATTTTAATATGAACATAACCCTCACGCGACCACAGCACATCGAGTTGTAGATAAGATTATATAATTGACAAAAAAAGTAATTCATTTTTTTTTTAAGTGTACCGTTCACGAATTTTTTCCCCTCTCCTCACTTGACGCGAACCATATTATGTTCTTGCGGTATTTGTTTCGTTGGTCTACCTGGAATGGAACTTTCTTCCGTCTCTAGAAGTGAAGAAACTCTTGCGGTGTCCGATTGATATTCTGAAACAAAGCCCGCCTCCAGCTATGCAGCTCATGAAAGTAAGTTTGAGAATAACACATCAGGCAACAACGATTTCTTTATTTTTTTTCAATTACCAAATATCTATATTCAGTGTGTGTGTCCTGAATGAAGGCCCTACCGCGTCCTTATCGTCTGCCGGTCCTAGTTGGGTGACCGAGCGAGAAGCGTGTCAGCATATTATAACTGTAGACTTTATTGGAAAACGGATAGTTGTAGGTTCGATGACACATGCCTCATGGTGAGACATTCTGGCTCGTTTCTTAATAGTGTAAGACCCCGCCTCCTCAAAAAACAAAGTATAGAGAACGGCATCTTCAGAAACCTGGAATGGAAGACACAACCGCTTTTGTCATCAAAGAAAGTACTCACCAAATCGAAGTTGAAGCCTGAAAAGCCTGACCACGATACCTCATGAAGAAATTGGAGTGACCAGAGTCACTGCCCTTGCACCACCAAGCCTCAGTAGCCTGAAGGGCTAACTGCATACTGGTCGGGATGAAAGGAAACGGGTTAGTAGCCTAGAGGACTAACTGCATACAGATCGGGAAAAATGGAGAAGGTTCACACAAGTCGTTATCTGCTCGCAATCGAACAACCATTTTCGACGACCCTTCTCCTGACAGGAGTTAACCCGATAGCATCTGCCATCCGTAATCCCTCACGACCCGTGCTGACACAACGACTAGACTCAACATCGTGGCACGTTATCCAGGCCTCGATCCCGTGAATTAGCTTTCCAAAATACTTTCTGTTTTGGGCGTCTTGACGAAATTGATTGATGCACGACAATGATCAGCATCAATATAACGACACTTAACGAGCCTTTAACCAAATAGGCGCCTAGAACGCCGACCTCAATTTATATTACTACTACAACCATCCTTGGCATAACTTATGACACGGGGATGACATTTAAACCTCATATAGACAACATTGGCACCAAAACCAGACCCAGACTGAACGTGTCTCGGGTACTCACTACAACCTCCTTCTCACTCTAAGGAATAAATTTCAACACTATACCAACAATTCATCAGCCCCGTTATCTCCTATGCAAACACCGCTTGGTCGTCGGACCTTGCACTTACACACATCAACTCCCTGCAAAGGATACAGAACACGACCTTGCGCATCGCAACGGGCTGCACACATATTTTTCCTATTCCGCGCTTGCATGAAGAAGCCAAGGTTCTCCCTCTCAAGCATCATCTTGATATGAGAGACCCAATTCTTCAACAAGATCTCAGACCCGGCACGCCCCTGCCACAACCTACTTAACCCCTCGTCCAACCAACCGACACCTAAATAACTCACCGGCAACACACTTCGGTTCCCTTTATGTGACCATTCCTAAACCTACAGATAACACATCCATGCACAA
Source organism: Gammarus roeselii (assembly GCA_016164225.1). Taxonomy (NCBI): domain Eukaryota; kingdom Metazoa; phylum Arthropoda; class Malacostraca; order Amphipoda; family Gammaridae; genus Gammarus; species Gammarus roeselii. The sequence continues at coordinate 20,090 of SDVV010002106.1, read as the reverse complement.
ACAGATACACACACTTAGATGAACACAGAGTCAACACATGTTGCAGAGCCACCCGCCTGGAGTGGACGTGGAGGAGTCGAGGCTGCCCAGGGGTGACAGAGTCCACCTGTCGAGGCTGCGGTGCGGGTACCACACGGCCCTACAGCCATACCAGCATAGACTGGGAAATGTCCCTTCCGACCTCTGCTTGCTGTGCCGAGGTTCACCCGATTCGGTCGAGCACGTCATGACGTCATGCGCAACCATCGCACCCGGCAGGCTCCACCATAACATCACATCAACACCATAACGCCCGCGCGAAAGCATCAACTACCTCAGATCCGGCCGGTAACCCTGCAACAAACACTCTGGGTCACGAGTGCGGTCCGAAGATCCGTCGTCAGCAGCAGGGCCCGCCAGTTTTCACTAGTTTACCCCCGCCGCGTCATAATGGGCCCCCCACTCACGACCATCCCGACAACGGGATGCCAAGGTCGGGAAAGCTCATCAGAGCAGCGTCAAAATCAACCATTCACAACCTTTCTCCACTCACGCCTGTTCATTGCACGCTCTCTCGCTACTTCCACATTCTTGTCTTTCCTTCCTAACGCCTGCTTCACACAATCCATCCACCCAAACTTCGGTCTACCTCTAGGCCTGTGACCACTCGCCTCCGTATTCTTCACCCTTTTTACCAATCTCCCTTCATCCATCCTCTCCATGTGCCCGAACCATCTCAGAACACGCGTATCCACTCTGTCCTCCAACTTCTTCACCATCCCTGTTCTGATTCGAACCACGTCGTTGGTGATCCGGTCTCAGCGTTACTCCAGCCATGCTCCTCAAACATTTCATCTTGAAATGCTCTCACCCCCCAAGCCTCAGCTCCGTAGAGCACAGTTGGGACAACAACACCCTCATACAGCCCTCTCTTTATTTACAACCCCAACGTCCTACAGCTCATTACACTCTTTAGTGCACCCAACACTTTACATCCCTCCTTCACTTCAGTTTCCACTAGTTCAGTTATCTCCACATGGGAGCCCAGATACTTAGAACACTGAACTTCCTCCAAGAGCTCTCTATTTAGGGTGACACTAATTTTGCTCGCATCGACAGTTCTCGCGCAACTCATTACTTTACTCCTACCCACGTTCACTCGAAGCTTCCTCCTCGCACACACTCTACCAAACTCAGGCACTAGCCTACATAGCTTCTCCTCTGAATCCGCAACCAGTGCCTTATCACCAGCAAATAGCAACTGGCTCAACTGCCAACTCTGCCCATTCGCTTCCAACAGTTCAAAGCCACGACCCAGCACACTCTCGTTCACCTCCCTGACCACTCCATCCATTTAGAGGTTGAACAGCCAGGGATACCTCACGCAGCCTTGTCTCAGTCCCACTTTCACTGTGAACCAATCACTCACCTCGCTTCCCACTCTGACACATGCTCGGCTGACACCATAGAAACTCTGCACCGCTTTCAACAGATGCCCCCCCCTCCATACAAACGCAACACCCTCCACAGCGCTTCCCTGTCAATCCTGTCGTATGCCTTCTCTAGATCCATGAAGGCCCAGAACACATCCTTTCCTTTGGCAAGGTACTTCTCACAGACCTGTCTCACTGCAAAAATCTGATTGGTGCACCTTCTACCACTCTTAAAGCCACACTGTTCCTCTCCCATTGCGCAGTCCGTACAGTCTTTAATCCTTTTGATCAACACTCTCCCCTACAACTTACCAACTAAACATAACAGACTGATACCTCTCGAGTTGCAGCATTCATTTTTATCTCTTTTGCCCTTGTATATCGGAACAATGCAGGCACTGCGCCACTCAATCGGTACCACGCCTGCCACATGACACAAGTTCAGTGACCTCACCAACCATTGGACAATCGTTACTCCACCCTTCTTCAGGCACTCGGTCGCAACGTCATCAAAACCAGGGGCTTTCCTTGCTTTCATCCCGTCCACCGCCTCCTGCACCTCTTCCCTGGTAATGTCCGCAACAAGTCTTTCTCCCAGAACTGGCATTCGAGCACCACCACCCACAGCAACAATGGCAGCCTGTCTGTCATCCTCGACTTTCAACAACTCATCAAAATACTCGGCCCACATCGTCCGTTCATCACCTTTTTCCAACAACAACTGGCCGTTTTCATCCTTCACCTTTTCCTCCTTTCCGGTCTCTCCCTTTCTCACCTTCTTCACATCTTTTTGTTCTCCTCTAAATTCTTGCACAACCGTCTGCCCCACCTGGCATCAGCGTCCCTTTTGGCTCTCCTCACCACTCGCTTCACCTCGTTTCTCCTCTCTTTGTAGCTTTCATAAGATACCTCAGACTTCACCTGCAAACGCTCCTCTTTTCCGTGCCACCGCCAGTTAGACCTCCTCGTTCCACCACTCGCAGCCTTTTCTTCTGCACCCGCTTACACGGCGCGCACCACGCACCTTCTTCGCACATCTCAGTTACGCATCCCTTAACGTCTCCCATTCTTCTTCCACATCTCTCAGGTCCTGTCCTCTCACGTTGTCATATTCTTCCTTCAACGCCTGCTGGAACTCCTCGGCTCAACTTTTCGCCTTCAGTCCACTACTTTTAACTACCTCTCTTCCTCCTCCCACTCGTTTGTTGCCCTTCCACTTATGCTCCACTCTTTATCTACCTTCCATCAGCAGATGGTCAGACACTCCTCCACGCTCCCCTCTCAACACCCGCACATCCAACAGCCTCCCCACCACTCTCCTCGATATCAGCACAAAATCCATCAGTGCTCTCTCCACTATTACACCATGGGCCATCCTTACCCATGTGTACTTGTGGATATCTCGCTTCTTGAACAAACTGTTCCCGACCACCAACTCCTGCTCCATACACAGACCTATCAGGTTTTCTCCACTGTCATATCTACCGGGAACGCCATACCTTCCTATCACATTCTCCACCACTACATCTCCAACTCTCGCATTAAGGTCACCCAGTACAATTTCATTGAAATGACCTCCGAAGCTCTCAATACACTCACTCAGGTAAGTCCAGAATCGCTCCCTCTTCCCTCCTCTCGCTGCCAGGTCCGTAAGCACTCACAAATGCCCATCTTTCTACGCCGAACATAACTTTCGCCCACATCAATCTTGGGGACACCTCCTTCCATTCGGAAGCGCTACTAGCCAACCGATCACTCAATATCAAGACCACACTTTCTCATGCCCAACTTTCTTCCACTTACCACACCAAACCCACATTTGCCCTCACCTTTCAATTTTGTCTCACTCAGCGCCAACTTGTCAAACTTCCTCCTCACAAACATCTCACCAATCTCCCTCCTCTTAACATCATACGTACTACAGTCACGCACATTCAGCGACCCTAACAATAGGGTTCGGAGAGGCGTGTGCCTCTCCCCCCCCCCCCCCCCCCCCGCTCGTCTTGCCGTCTTCGAGGAAAGGTTTTACAGAGAACGGGATCCCTAGCCCCTTCGCTCCGCCTCTTTTAGTCGCCTTTTACGACACGCAGGGGTTACGGTAGCACGATTCTACTCCCGCCTACGGGGCGCCCTTTTAGTTGCCTTCTACAACACGCGGTGGACACGGTAACAAGATTTCTAAAGCCCCGGCTACATAGCTATTACGAATGGAAAATTCTATTGTAGAGTTATCAAGGCACCCATTATTAAGCAAATAACATAATACCGCCGGTCATTTCGTTATTAGTTTCATATGTTTTTATTCCAGAGCAACGGTGAATGTTGACATCGTCCTCCCTAGTAATGGTACGGCGTGATTTGCTTGGCTACTGGTTAAAAGGTCGACCATGGCAGTTGGTTAATTTGGCTACGGGTGTGAGCTATATCTGTGCATCCTATTTGTGAGGACGTCACTGAAGAACAAAAAGGCTACGGGTGTGAGCTCTATCTGGATATTTTATTTGCGATTAGATTAGAGTATCTAGGCTTTCTAGTGCACTGGAGTCAATGTCCTTCTGGCACCGCATTTGATTTGTGAGGATGTCCTGAAGGACGTAAAGTCTACGAGTGTGAGCTATATCGGTGCATGTATCTGATTTGTGAGGATGTCAGTGAAGAACGAAAAAGTAAAGAACACAGCACGGCTGCCGGTCGCATCAGGAATATAAGCGGCGTGCCCCAAGAAGGCGTAATGGAGTGATTAGCTCAGTCCTTTGGGAGCCATCGCACTATTTCAGTTTCAGCCCATTTATATTACCGTCCTCACCTGAATCCAGTGCTCATCACGGTCAACTCATTCCCAGCATTACTCCTCGATCAATGTCTCCGTTAGCCCTCAGCTGTTCCTCACCTGCCTAGCACAGGATTCGGATGGCAATTCGACAGTATCAAACGGCTTCAAATCAACTTCCCGAATCCCTAATTTTATCCTGCTACATTTTGCAGAACTCATCTGCCCCCTCATTTCAATCAGATGCCCCACAAGCTAGGCGGCGTCATCTCTCCAGTTCAGCATTCGGCGACAGAGGATCTCTAAAATTCTCATTCGTTTTCGAAGCAGAACTTCGTTTATCTTCTGACTTCCGCTATCTTACGCTTTCAACCAATGTACGTTTCCTCTTCGTGACATTGTACAGTATCTGAAAAAATCTGCCGGTTCCATAGTTGTGATGACAGAGAATGCTTCCGTCGCCTTCACTTTGATTTATATTATTTTTCCTAATACTCACTTTGATCCAGTTTTGGCAAGTAGTTGAAACTCTTGCTTTAACCTCCATAGCAACTTTTTCGCCGATTTCCATCCTGAATGGTTGTACGCCGCTGTGTTTTTAATTATAAAATACTGCAACAAGCTGGCGCCGTTTATTGCATTTTGTTACATCATTGTACGATTAACTATCGATGTCAACTCTTTCATGGGTCATTGTCTTGGATATGTTGGCTTTTGGTCACCAAAGCTTACGATTCTTGCAACCGTTGCCTGCTGTGCTCATTACTTTCCTTCCTCTTGGCAGTTGTTGAACGTTTCAGCCCATTGCTCTCCGTAATTTTAATGCTGAACAAATATACTTGAGAGTTTGCGTTAAAACTACTGCATATCTCTATATATAGAAGGAGAGCTGAGGGATGATATCCTCTCGCCTCAAGAATCGGACACACTCTACCGCTTGACCTTGTCTACTTACAATCTGGGATTGATTTGCCGGGCTGCTGCTCGCCTTCATAGCAGAACCGGCATTGTTGGGTCTCGATATTGTTAGATTATCGATGATTTGAAGATAGATAATTTGAATATCGCTATTTGAAGTATCGATGTTTGGAATATCAAAACTTTGAATAGTGAAAGTATCGGTGTTTGGAAATATCGTTGTGTGAGTTATTGAAGTTTTAAGTATCGGTATTTGGATACCCGATACATATTTGGTTATATTCTTATAATGAAATTTCGTACACTTACTAACGACGCGATTTATTGTCGGCTTCAATTTATCTTTATATAATGAGTTACGGGTAATTTATTGGAAAAAAAAATGTTCAAAAACCTGAACCTGAAACTAAATCTTCCCTGTCCAGTTCTAGCACGGAACTAATTCTCCAGCTGTAAGTCCGCTAGACTTTCTTGTCGTGAACGGTACGAAAACGCGGTGCAATCCCCTGCTTTTCTACTGTAAATGATGAGTTTTATAACAAACTGTATGTAACATTGAGCTTGCAGTTTTCTGACCTTTACTTGTATCTTGGTTTAATTCGACCCATCGTTAGAGGAGCTTTTTGCATTGTTATCACCGAGTGACCTACTCAACATCAGAGAGCTATTCGTCAGGTGTCTTGGTACGTTGACTCATTTAACATGTGTTTACTCGAAATATCCAGTAGATTGTCCTACTTTGTTCAGCTCACTGACGCGTTACACATTGCTTCTCCTTGACTCCACCGCACTAGAAAGCTCTCACTCTCATCAAATCTACTCGGTCGTTGCTTGAGGGCATGTTCTTCGTTGATTGATTGGAGCGATTGCACTATACCGAGATGTTGTAACATCTGTCGACCAGCGAATTCCATGCAACAAAATCAATTCGTTTATGATTTTCAGCCGGATGATCAATTGCCTCAATGGTTCAGGTTGCATCCAAATATTAGACAGTCACTCTGAGCTGCTTGATGTCCCTTTATTGTTCTTACACTTCTGTGCGATCAGCCACATCACTAACATAGCCGATAAGCGCCTTTTTGCGGCTAAAAAGAATATATGCCCACCGTTTTCCCTACGTGTGGACAGCCTGCTGACCTCACTTACCATCAATCGGAAAGCTATTAAGCCTTCATTTTCCTGCCGAATTCTTCAAATTAACACACCTACAGGGATGATCAACCCACCACCGGTCAACCTAGACCTACAAGTGTACCCTAAAGCCACTACTCCAACCAACGCGTACCGGCAGGAATTCCTAAGACGAATACATACACTGACGGCTCCAAAACCGTGGACGGAGTGGGAGCCGCCGCTGTGTGCGGGGACATCCCACAAGAGGCCTCCGTGTTCTCTGCGGAGCTTCGCGCACTCGAACTAGCCGTCTCTATCGCAAAAACACATCGCTTCCCCTAATAAGTCGTATTCTCAGACAGTCTGTGTGTCCTCACCCAGCTTAAAACACTGCACTATGAACGTCCTGTTCTACGTAAGATGCAGCACGATCTCTTTGTGATGACCGAGACGGGTCAGGCAGTGAAATTCTGCTGGATCCCCGGGCACGCGGGAATAAGAGGAAACGAACTTGCGGACTCGCTTGCTAAACTGGCATCTACTCA
>SDVV010002105.1:0-23753 GCA_016164225.1 Gammarus roeselii | reverse complement strand
AACTCATCATATGACTGAGTGGGGTAAACCAATTATTTTACCTCTTGGCATGATAACTTTTAACCCATGTCTCTTTTGTATTCCATACAATACAATTTTTTAATGTGCGCTGCATAGTAGACTGTATATTCAGTGTAAGTATGTTGTTTTATCTGTACGTGTCTATGCTTTAATAGTTGAAGTGTTTCTGTCTTCAGTGTGTTGTGGCTCTAGTTTATCAGTGGGATACACCGGATACTGCCTATTGGTTGGACGATAAGACCTCGCACGAATGTATTGTTATCTTGAAGCAGCAGTTATGTTCATGGGATCACCGGGTATTGCCTATTGGTTGGACGCCAAAACCTTGCATGAAAGTATTGGTATCTTGAAGCAGCAGTTATGTTCATGGGATTCAGACTCTTGCTACTGTTGTTACTGTTTTTTATTACATCATGTATTCATTACAATAAAGCTGATTTGGATCAGCTTTTGTAAAGTAAGGCATTGTATAGTATGGTTTTGTATCCTTTGAGCAGTTGGAGTTAGATGCATCAGCTCAAAGACCCTTTTATTTTTTTCTCTCAATTTGCTGTAAGATGTCTATTTCTATCTTTTCTAAATTCAATCCACTGCTAAGAAAGAGTCTGCAAATCATCAACAATGCTTCTGTGATACTCAAAACATAATCTACACAAAGCAGTTTTGTGATGCTCATTAAATATCATGTTTCCTAAACTTCATTTTATTTACAATGGTAACCTTGGCATGGTGCACCTCCTGTCTGAGTCTTTCTTTATCTTCCCATCAATGCAACTCATGTTTTCTAAACTTCACTTTATTTACAATGATAACCTTGACATAATGCACCTTCTCTGTGGGTTTTTCTTCATCTTCCAATCAATGCAACTCATAGTGACAGCAGCATGAAGGAAGGTTCAGTGCTTTAGTTTTTACTGAAGGATTACCTCTGCATCGTGTCATTTTTGATGCTTTATAAAAATATTTATAAGTTAAATCCCTGTATTCACTCACTCTCATGCATGATAATCCTGACAGGGAATATTGCAAGCTGACATGTTCTTTAGTTGATTTGTTGTGCTGTACAGAAAAATGTTCTCTTTTCTCTTCTAATTACTGTATAGCTGCTCCTGATTTTCCTCTATCTCGATTGCCCATTCATGATGGTTTCTGTACAACCTTCTTATGTGTAGCTAATTTGTATATGAATCAATGTAATTGTTAACATTTTTTTACCCTAAGTCATTTCATCCCTTGAGGTTCCCACATTCCAAGCAACTTTTATAGTGCAATTCCTGTGCTTAGACCCTTTGTTTTCTTAGAGCAGCACTTTTTTGTTGAGACAATGCTGCATCCCACTTTCTTTGACATAATACCATTTTATTTCCCGCTACATCCATTCACTTCTACTTGATGCATCTTTGCCTGTACTCCTCCAGCATCCCTATGTCCCTCTGAAACCGCTTTTTAGGGATCCAATGTCAGCCTCATCCCTCTGAAAAAGACATTTTTTGGATGCTACTCCTCTACCATATATTGTAGCACAGCTTCTTGCAACATTCATTACATTCCTTATCACAACTTTTTGAACTTTTAATTGGCTCTATTCCTGGCAAATTTCTGTTGTTGCCATCAACGGGTCCCTCCCTATTTCCAACTACTTACTCCTTCTATCCATTCCGTAATACTGCCTGTATCCATTGCACATATTTTTGCTTTCATCCTCATACTCCTTGCTCCATCACTAGATACTCCCTGCTCCATCTCAGATTCTCCTGTTCAATATCCAGATTCTTCTCCCTGTTCCATTCCTAAATTCTTTTCTTAGATTCTTCTCCTTGCTCCATCCCAGATTCTTCTTCCTGCTCCATCCCAAGATTCTTTTCCCTGCTCCATTCCCCAAATTCTTCTCCTTACTCTGTTCCCAAATTCTTCTTCCTGCTCCATCCCCAGATTCCACCTGCTCTGTCTCCAGATTTTAATTGCTCAATCTCCAGATTTGTCCTTGCTCCATCTTTAAATTCTCCCTGCCCCATCCCCAGATACTCTCTGCTCCATTCCCCATTACTTTATGCTTGATGTCCAGATTCACCTTGCTTCATCTACAGATTCTTCCTTCCCTGTTCCCAGATGACATCAAAAGGACCTGAGATACTCTTTTTTTCCATCTCTAGATTCATCCTGCACCATCCTCTGTTTTTCTCTGCTTCATCCCCTGATACACTCTGCTCCATCCTCAGATTCTCCCTGTTCCATTCACAGGTTCTCTCTATCCATCCTCAGAGTTTTCCTACTACAATTCCAAATTCTTCATACTCCATCCCCAGCTTCTCCTATCAGAGGTGTTTCCATCCCCAGATTCACCTGCTCCATTCCCCAATTTTACTTGCTCCATTTTAAGATTCTTCCTGCTTTATTTTAAGATAGTCTCTGCACCATCCCCAGATACTTGCTGCCTCATCCACAGATACTCCCTGCCCCACCTCCAGATGCTCCCTGCTCTGTCCTCAAATTTCTCTTGCTCCATCCCCAGATTCTCCTTGCTCCATCCTCAGATACCCCTTGCTCCATTCCCAGATACCCCCTGCTCTATTCCCAGATACCCCCTCCTCTATTACCAGATACCCCCTGCTCCATTCCCAGTGCACCCTTCTGCTGCCCTTCGTGGGTTCTCGCCCACGAAGGTTCACTCACTTCCCCTACGGCTGACACCTCTCCAATCACCTCTGCGTTCGTGGGTTCTCGCCCACGAAGGTACACTCACTTCCTCTACGGCTGTCAGCTTGCTGTTCACCTCTGCTGCCCTTCGTTGCTCCATCCCCTGATACACCCTGCTCCATCCCCAGATTCTACCTGCTCCATCCCCAGATTCTTGCTGTTCCATTCTCAGATAATCCAGCTCAATGCCCCATTCTTAATTTCTCCCTACTCCATTTGCAGATTCTTTTCACTCTATCCCTCAATTATTTTTCTTGAACCCCAGATTATCCCTACTCCAATACGAGATTTTCTCTGCTCCAACTCTAGATTCTCCCTGCTCCAACGGCAGATTCTTCCTGCTACAAGGCCAGATTCTTAATGCTCAAAGGCCAGATTCTCTCTGCTACAACCCTAGGTTCTCCCTGCTCAATCTCCAGATTCTTCCTTCTGCTGCATCCCCAGATTCTCCCTGCTTCATCCTTAGCTGGTGTAATAATCCATCCTGTAACAAAATGCTGTTCATGTGCTGAACTCATTTCCACCTTTTTTTTAAATTCCTACGCGCATTCTGAACCATTACCCTAAATCCTACCTCGTGTTTAGCATCTTTTGCCCTCTATACCCTGACAAAATTCTCTCACGTACCCTACTAATAGCGATTTTCCCTAATGTAAGAAAATTTCTTTTGCCCATCTCCTGAAAGCTTTTTGTAATTGTTCTCTGATCACAGACACTGTTCTGTTGATTTTTATCTTGCACTAATATCCTTAGCTAATGTTTTTCTCCAGCCTTCTCTAATCCTCGCCTTTGCTCCCAGCAAATCCCGGACCCGTTTGTGCGGATCCGCGTCGGCAACGCCGTTGAAGAGACGAGCGTCCGGCAGCGCACTAACGACCCCGTCTTCGAGGAGGGCTTCACCTTCCTTGTCAGGAGCCCGCTGACGCAGGAGATGCAGCTTGAGGTGGGTGCTGCTTCACCTTCCCTGTAAGGAGCCTGCTGACGCAGGAAAGGCTGCATGAGGTGAGTGCGGCTTCACCTTCTACGTCACTAGCCTACTGATGCAGGAGATGCGCTAGAGGTTGGTGCTGTGTCACCTCCCTCATCAGGAGCCCGTTGACGCAGGAGACGGATGCAACTTTGCATTTGGCGTCTAGTAACAACTGACGTTGGATGGAAATCCCAATGATCCCTAGTTATGCGATACCTATGCAACTGACAAGTATGAATTATGTGTAATCAAAGTAACAAGGAAGTAATAAATGAACAACTCATTTCTAAAAATATATATTTAGCTGCTCTTAAGTTTCATCCGTCCCACCCAAGCAAGAAACCATTTTGCTGCACTGAAACGTGCTTCACTATGTTATTTGTCACGTTTCATTGCAGGTGGTGGACCACAGAAACGGTGGCCTGCAGGGTCGTGTTGAAGTAGATCTGAACACCTTATTGCAGAAGAAAGGACTCGAGACTGTGTCCACCACCTTCTGCCTCAGCGGGGCCCAAGGCGGCATGGCGGAGATCAAGCTCACCATTACGCTCAGGGTGAGGTGTGGTACTTTCTTAGCCAAGGTGTGGTGATTTCGTTGTGATCTGTAGAGGATAAGAGGCTGTGACCACGATATAATGAAGGAGAAGGTAGCCGCAGAGGGAAGAGCTGGGCTACTTATGCTGGCGTTATATGCGCATTTGAAATGTAAAAAACCCGTTCTCCCTTACTGAAACGTTGCTGCGATTCTTCTGCCAGTTTGCTCAACATATAATTACAACAACAGCGAACAACTCGGTCATACCGCCGAGTTGTATTTGCCTTCCTATAAATTTTATTTTACCTCCTCAGTTCAAGTTATAGTTTTGATTGATACTGATGACTTCAATGTTTCTGATAATCCACAATATGTGGTCATTGAATGGCATCCGTTGCAATTTACTAACGATTCATCATCAATAATATCCTCACGCACCAGTTTCTCACCGGTGCTGGTACTTTTGTAGTATGTTATAATTGATAGGTAAAGGGCTGTGAAGTTGGCAGTCACGGAGAGGGTAATTGCCCAGCCGGCCAACCTCCAAAACGTACGGTGCGTTTACTAAGACTCAAAAATGGTTACAAGTTAGTAGCATACGGCATGCTTCAACTGAAGTAGTTTGAAATGATTGGTAATCTCAGGTGCTGGTGAAGGGCAAGCAGCACAAAGGCTCATCGGACTCCTCGCAAGGCACGCCAGTCAAGTCCTCTAAGCCGGTCACCAAACCCAGAAGCGACAGCACGGCCAGCAGCACCAGCGTTGCTGCTGCCGCCGCTGCCAGCGGGCCGGCTCTTGATGTAACGCCCCGCGGTGAGACGGAGGTCACCGATAGCGCTGCATCCCGCGACATCGAGTCCTCCATCACCTTCGTTGCACCTCCCCGCAGGGAGAAAAGAGACAACACTGTTAGCGCGGGCTTAGAGCGGGACAAGGGTAAGGGCGAGAGGCATATCGTCCCCTCGGCGATGGTGTTGGTAGCATCTTGGCTTGTGTAGGCTCTGTGACGTGCTCGCAGAGACCTGCCTTATGTGCTGGCAATTCGCTATCTTGCATTGACTGTCCCCTTAACAAGCGGACCTGACCGGTATCCAAGGAAGAATATTCTTGATCTCTGAAGGCTGTCAGCCACTAAATTTTAGTTTTTTTTTGGCAATTTTATAATATGTAATTTTTATATTTTTCTTGCTCCCTGTTGACGACCTTGGTCGTCTTATGTAGCTGTTTCTAATTTCTGTTCTTGATCATTGCTATACTAAACATCATGTTTCTGAAGTAGCTATTGCTAAACCCACTTTCTTCGTTTGTCTGCAGTCCGTCTTGGTGCCCTCTTTCAATGATTTTCATCGGACAGGGCCATTGCCCGCGCTACCAAAGCCCTCGCTGTTCGACGACTTTCTTGTCTTCGTAAGACAAGACAGTATCGCCGTCACGCGCTGCTCTGTCCCTGCTCACCACGCTGCTATCATGATCATGACTGGAGATTCTTTTCTCACGCCGCCATCATGATCCTGACTGATGCTTCTGCTCTCACATCCCTATCATGCTTCTGCTCCCACGCTCTTATCACGATCCTGACTTTGAGGCTTCTACTCATACTTCCCTATCATGATCCCGATTGAAGTGTTGCTCCCACGCCTTATCATGACATTGACTGATGTTTCTGCTCGCATCTTCACTGATGCTGTTGTCTCAGACCTCCAACCCGTCTACAAGTATGCTTACATCTTCGATTTTTCAACTTTCTGTGGTTGTTCATAAACTATTTGATTCCATTGCCAACAGAAACGGCGATTTTTTAGGCAACATGGTCTGTGTGTTGACAACGTCTTGAAATGACTCTCCTGTATATTATACAGTCTTTAGGAAACACTGTGTTCACAATTTCTTTGAAATGACTCCTTCATATTGTACAGTTTTGGGCAACACTGCCTGTGTGTTTGCAAAGTCTTTGAAGTGACTATCCTCTATATTGTACAGTTTTGGGTAGTACTGTCTGTATGTTGACAAAGTTTTTGAAGTGACTCTCCTCCATATTGTATAGTTTTTATTCCGACTACTGAGTCAGGAATCGATTGATTTGGAGGATTTGAATTTTGAATTGCATGGCCTTACAAAGTCAGAATAGCAATAGCAAATTTTTCATTCGAGTAATTGTGAATTTTCATCAAATAATTCATCACATTTCTCGGAAATATTGCTGGAAAATAGCTGTATTTCATTTGAATTTTTGGCCTACTGGACTGGTACGTGTGTGTGTGTGTATGCGAGTATCACAATTATTTGTATCGTCAACACTTGTCAAGGTTGGCTGAGTAGAATTACAATTACTTCTGACTAGCCACGGATTCATGAAATTTTCCTGCAATATCACACCAAGACCCTGTTTGGAGTCACACGTTCATTTCGCTACCAGGCGCTGACACATTCACCGGTCACATTGCAACATTACACGATATCACTTTCCCCTTCTAAGCTGAAGGGTGGCCGACGGCAAGACAATCCCTAGACCTATCCTCAAGTGTATATGTTTGAGTTTATAGCGATGAACGTTAGGGATTTCTTGACATAGGTCACCTATAAGAAGGCGGCTGAGTTAATACAACTAATCTGTGTTTGATGCAATATCTGCTTAATACGCTTCCAGCAGCACTTTAAGGGAGGTTGCACATTTGCTCGTTGCCTACTGCTACACCGCAATGTGACTGCTACAACACCTTCACTAAATGTAAAACTCTTACCCTGCTCACAGTGGAGCCCGTGATACTGGCTCAAAACGCACCAGGTTTGGCTGCGGCGGCGTGTGTACTCAGCCCCATCATGCCTTCGGAAGGAACCGAGAATATTCTGCGACACCGGCTAACACTGTGAGTGTCATCATCTGATACATATTAGCTTACTAGGATTAAACTGCTGAGAGCTATCGTGGAGTGACCTGTGATAATCAATTGATTCTCATACCGTTACTCGAGGCATAAAAAATACTATGGGCTCTGGTTCATAAGAACTTTCATTGTTTTTGACCTAGTCTGCTTAAACTTGTAAGGATGATTGGCTTCTTGTTTGAAGATTAGGGAGTGCTTCATAAAGCCTTGAGAATTATGAATGCCTTAATAGAATTTCCATTAATGATGTCATTCGCTTATGCTATTTTACCCGTCCTAATACAAGCTTTGCTTAATACGGTTAACTATACCCAAACCATCTGTCGTGTCACATGCACCATGAGTATGACAGTCCATCAAATCTGCACAGCATTCTTGATCCTCTTCCCCGTTCCATAGCGTCGACCAGGGCCCGGCGCGCCTAGGTCGTATCCAGCTCACTATCAAGTACGGCCCCCGCAACAACCTTGTCATCGTAGTGCACAAAGTCGAGTGAGTTGGGCGTGTTTAGACATTGACTTCAACGCGCTGAAATGCCCTGCCATATAATTTAATCGGAGCGTGCTTGCACAACATGTAAACTTCGGTCCCATTATACATTAAGTTAAAATTAGCAACACATAGATAGGCAGTCTAACAACCTCATTTTTGAGTAGGTTATGCTTAGCGCTTTCAGAAGAATTTATACCAACAAAAAATTGAACTGTATGCCAAACAGGGATTGCTGAAGTGAAAATACCTATTTCCTTTTTCACCACGTCCTGTTTTCAAATTAAATCTTATTACAAAAATGCTTAAAAATAAATCTGAGTCCTTCTATTGCTCATATTTCCCAATACTGTTTATTTTATTTCTTGTATGAGATCTAGGTATGTTCTCTTCGTCCCCTCAGGAACTTAGAGAAAGAGGATGACGGTGAGATTCCCGACCCTTACGTGAAGGTGTACCTGCTGCCCGACCGCTCCAAGGACAGCAAGCGCAAGACTGACGTCATCAAAGACTCGTGTAATCCCGTGTATGACGAGCGTATGGAATACGCCATCTCGCCCAACGAACTCACGCAACGCACCCTCCAGGTCTCCGTCGTCAACAAGAAGGGATTCTTCCACATGCAGAAGTCCAACATCATGGGGCAGGTATGGAGTAGAAACCTATTTGGGCGCAGGTGAGCGATGCAAACTTATAATTTACGTCATGTAAGCATATAGAAATAGGGGAAGATGTGCAACACTCCAGCTTGTGACAAGGCAGGTATGACAATAGAGACAGATGAGGGATGTCACCTCTTTGGCGGCAGGCAAGATTATGGCAGTGGAGACAGGTGAGGCATAGCAGCTCTCGTGAGCGTTACCATCGTCGCCCATAACTTGTCAGTGAGTGCCTTCCGGTGCTGGATGTCAAGAGCCTTTGGTACATGTTAACTGTTCCTAAGGCATCATTCAGCACGGATATTTTGGTCACATGTTCAACTCACTGCAACTCAAAGGATTCCTGTTGTCGATTCGGCAATAAATGAGACCGCCAAGGACACTTCAGCAAGGTGATTTGTATGTATTCCATGTCATAAAATATGTATAATATGAACATATCTGCTGTAGTGCACCCTTTCCACCTCATGAAGGTCGCTTGTAGCTGGTTTTGATCACTGAACCGGTGCAGCAGTTAAGCGGACACCTGTTAGACCCCAACCATTGTTATGTGCGCTTGTCATGCCCGCAGGTGCACATCGACTGCGGCCTGCTGGACCCACAGGATATCACTAACTGGTACGATCTGCAGCCGCCCATGGATGAAGGGGACGATTGAAGAGGGTTTGCAGCCAATCTTGTCAGGGAGTGGCGAGAAGGAGAGGGCAAGAAACTGAGGACCACCATTACCAGGACGGGACAACTTTGCAGGACGGTCCTGCGCGGGTTTAAAAGGAAGTGTGTCAAGGATGAATGAGAGGCGGGGAGTTAGGACGGTGTGAAAGATGGGCGAAGACAGGTAGTGGGCGAAGTAATCTTTCAAGTGTGAGCAGGATGTGTGGCCAATGTAGCTAAAGGGTGTTTAAATAAATGTTGAGTGAAAGCTGGAGAGAAAGGAATTTGTGAATGATATGTAAGGGCAAACATGGCATGCAGTCCGATCAAAAGAGCTTATGAGTAACAGAAGTATGAAAGCCAACTTGGCTACGGAATGTATTGAAAGTGATTGATTTTTTTAAAGTAAAGCTATGAGAGCCGATGAAAAAATTAAAACGATTTGAAAAACAAGAGGAAAAGCATTTCCGGTCTAAGGGGCTAAAATTGTGTTTAGCTAACTGGGAAGACTGTGAGTGCTATCACGAGTGGGGGGAGGCGGGACCTGTAGGAAGAGGCATTGACAGTTTACTACTTGTTTTTTTTGTTTAAATGCTCCTAAGTCGGTCGTGGTATTACTTCACTGTTGTATTGGCCTTGCCTGCAATGCCCTTGGATAAAAAGTAAGTTGCATCTTGTCTCTGGTATGTTATCCTAGGTATCAATCTCACGTAACCGTGTCCAGCAGCTGTAGTCTAGACTGGCTCTAAGAATGTGTAGAACTCCCGAAGAAACTGGTCAAGGTTGGCGCAAAGTGTTCTTGGATAATTTCTTTCTTCTTCCATTGCGAGTGACTGAGCCCTCATCGTTCGTTACTACAACTCCCTGCTAGTGATCAAAGATTCCTTCCGTCTAGTTCGAGTTGAACTTGTAAGAAAATCAAACGTAGTCTAGTTTGTCGATTGTGGCTGCTACCAGAATTGAGCTGCCATATGCTAAGTGATAGAAATGTCCATTTCTGTGACCTTAGTATTCATAATGTTATCTTTAGTTGTGATTTTGACTAACCAATCGATAAAGTTGAACATGTGTTATTGTTGTAACTGGTTAATTAATATGTAAAATTTTGACTATGTTTTAACTCCATAGCCGGCATGGAGAGCTTCTACGTTTAGTATAACCTAAAGTTGTGTAATGAGTGCCAGTTAGAGTGCGCATCTATAAGTGCTGTGGGTGCCCGGCCCCTGTCGAGCAAGTGCCTTTCATCGAAAATTATTACTAATGTAACGTGAGGTGTCGATTAACAACTGCATACGGGCCTTGCATACACGTTATGAAGTGTTTTAGGCCATTTTAACTGGTTCATGTGTGAAGGAACGATCGTTCTTTATGTTATTTGGAATTGAATCACTTCCCGTGAGAATCTCTGTTGTCGATCAACTTAATTTTATTGTTGTTGAAGTATTTAGCGTTATTGCCAGCACGTTACAATTTTTGTTGCCATATTCGATCAATGTTATCGAATTTTGGACACTCGAGTATACCCGTATCATCTATCCAGTGCTTAATATTTACCCAACTCTACTATTGTTTCCTATCTATTTCATATTTAAAAAAAAAAAAAAAATCAGATGGGCTAATTTGCTTATGAGCGATGATCATTAGAGTCGAGCTAATTTGCTTATGAGCGAAGATCATGGGAGTCGTTGAGAGACGGTAAATGTGAAATTTCAGTATCCTTATAAATATTAGATACGGGAATAGCTAATGCATAAGCTTCAGCTTTCGTAGAGAGCAAATATTTTTTAATGTCGAATTAATATTCCTCTCTTATATTTTCTAGCTTTGCTAATAGAAACGATTTTCCTGGCATTTTATGTTTGCTCTCTGCTTAGTTGTACTGTTTTCCTTTACTGTGATTTTCAAGGAGATAAACCATCATAGAGTTGTGAAGGAAATAAGGTAGTCCAAGGATGTTGAACACTCTTCGGTGCCCTTGTGACTGAATTAGGGTAGTCTAGTAATTTTATCTCTAATATAATATAAGAGTCCCGGCCACTCTTATCTCATCTAATATGGAGTTATCGAGCATACGTCCACTGCAATCTGCTGATCTGTTTGACCTCAACTGACCATACCGACCCTATAACGATAACCATCAAAGCAGTATGGAGAGCACGTCTACTTTAAACCACAATACCTGCTCCATAGTTGTACTCCTAGAAGGACTCTAATCCATCTATTTGTAATGCCATGAATTGAGTCCAAGTTCTCTGGCAAACAATAATTTTAGAACGTTCCCTGAATCCTGCTTCAGCTTCTGGAAATGCTACAACTTTCGATTATTCTGAAGTTTGATGTCAAGTACTCATAGCAGTCAAAATATTCGTGAGCTTCTCAGCTATCGCCAGCTGCACTTGCAGATCGAAAACTGAGGGCGAGGCTTTTTAAATACTCTTGCTGATTGTCCGTCCGCCAACTTCCTACTTATCTTTCATTTTAATTGCGGGAAAATGAAGGCGACGCTTATGGAATAATCTTTCTGTTTGTCCGTCCGCCAACCTCCGCCTTATCTTTCAATTTGATGGAGATCTATAATTGCGGGAAACTTGTATCTTGTTCAAACACTAACCTTTGTTTTACTTAACTTCTTGTATCCCACAGCTATTCATCAACTCTTATCCTGAAAAAATGTAAGATTAACATGAAGATACAAGCCTGAACATGTTTGTGTTGAAGATGCTTTTCAATTTGGCCAATCTAAAGCAAAGCGCAGCTGATGAGCAATGGTTGTTGTATGTGTGCTATTGGTATTATTCATCAGGCTGGTGACATAGTCAGTCCTCCCACGTCCTCCCCATAGTCTTTTATGGCAACTGAAGGGTCTCGTCTCTCTTACCGTATGGCAATAGTGCTAGCCTTGCTCGACTCACCGGATTATGTACGATGAATCTTCACCTCTGCTCGTCAAATATGGTTCCACTGAAGTTGTGGCCTAACAATATATTTTTAATTTCTCTGTGTATTCATGCATTGCACTCCGTACGCTTTTACAGCACCTTGTTCTAGGCTTAGCACTTACATAATAATCAATATCATTTTTATCTTTTTTCATTCATTCTTCCGCTATACTGCAGATAAAATTAGATTTTGGGGCTCATCTCCACCCGCTATGCAGCATGTTCAGGTCATGTTTGATTCGACACTTTCCAGGTATTCTTCAGGTGGTTTTGATTACTGACCATTTAATAGTTTCTATTCCTTTTTGATTACCAATGCGCTAGAAATCTGTTATTCTAATCAACGCTAATCTTGAATTAAATGCAAGACTGCTATTGTCGAAGTTGGGCATCACTGAATTGAGAATGCATCACTTTGGTTTGATAGCACAATCTTTATTACTCACGCTACTAAAACAATCATGCCGGACAGAAACGAAATCACTATTAGTAGTCTACCTTGTTTCAGATTAGAAAACTGTCAATAGCGTCATTATTTTCAAATGATCATTTCTTGCCCTCCCGTTAACACGTTTAGTTCTTTAAAACTTAGTCTGATAATCTTCTGTAGTAGTTGCTGCTATAATTCTACTGTTTAGCAATCTGCGCTGCGTAGAATCATTTTGTTCTTCGTCGTCTTTTGTATGTATCGATACGTTACTACTGCAACTGATATTACCTTTGTATTCTGTTGTCTATGATGAGCTGTCTACAGCCTTCCTTTCGGTTAGTGAGGATTGAATCTGATATTTATCTCTTGCCTTGGACGTGGCGTTGTGTTCTGCGACATACTACTCACCATGTCTATGGTAGGCTGTCAAAACATTTAGTCTATTATTCTATAACGTTTATAATGGGTAGCTAATCGAATAACAACAGCTGTGTTCAGCTCCTGTTTTTTATTTGTAATGATAGTTTTTTAATATGATGCCAAACTAATTACGGTTTTATTTGATGATAGAACAAGGCTGCTGTGAACTGTTGATGTATTAGCAAAACTTTTGTTGTTATGTGTGCATATCTTGAGTTTTTATATTACGAATCACATCTAGGAGTAAGCCAGCACCTTTTTTGTAATTGTATTACCTTTTCGATGATATTACGTGTGAGTTTGTTCTAGCTATCTGATATATGTGCCCAGTTTGAAAATATTATAAGTCAAAATTGAAGTGACTCCTTATTGTTGACGTGTGCTGCTTGTAATGCATTGTGCAAAGCGGCACTCCATTGAGCTGCGGTCTGCTTATAATTTAGATGAAGCTCTTATGACCACATGTACCGTTATTTGTTACCAAATGTATTCTTTGCTTGCATACCCTGGTTTAGTTGTCGCCTTGTCATGTTATTTTACAGTAAAAAAAGAAAATGAAGGATTGGTCTAACGTAAATTGTTCAGTGATCTCCTTTTGTGTGGGAGTCTCAGGAAATTTAAGTTAAGGCCAGCAGAGCAATAACATTTTTAAAATTCGAAAAATCTAATCTTCTTGAAAAATGTAAAAGTGGAAAAATCATGAAGCAGTCAAATGTCGTCCTTTTCAATTTCTCAAAATTTACCAGCTACACAGTGCTAATAAATTTGAACTTTTTCATTGCAGAAATGTGTAATCGACTTGGCTTTGACTCCAAAAGCCTTCTCTCGCCGGTTAGAAATTGAAGTGCGTGAGTGTTGTTTTCATCATGGAAATGTTTTCCTAGTTTGTGCCTTTTCCTTAATGAATAGAACAAATATATGAATAACTTTGTTGTGTTTAGATGCTATTATATGCTCTATTACATAAATGTTTCTGCTTAATTGAACTGTCATTATCTTACCTCCGTAGTAGTAAGGCGTCAGCATACATGAGTGATAACCCTTTCCACTTTTTCTGATCAATTACTTGAACGCACCCTTCTGAGGTACTTCCCTAAGAAGGGATATTCACATGTTTTGGGATACAAGCAATCTTCATAAACTGGCTTCCAGAGGATTACGAGGAACCAGTGTTTGACATGCTTGTTTTTGTCAATTTAAACCAAAATGCACCAGCTGATAGCAAAGGTCAGACTTTGCAAACTTCTATTTGGAACCAAATCCAAAAGACACAGATTTTCTCAGCTAAATAACAATAGTGAAAAACCTCTGTTGTATACACGCACCGACTATACATATATATATATATATATATAACCATCCTTCATGGCTCAATGAGAGAGAATTCGTCTATTGACTCGATGGCCCGGGCTCGATTTCCGGTGACAGAAGAAGTCGCTTGCTAAAATCCTTGTGAATTACATATACATGCATACATACATAAATAATACGTACGTATACAGTATATTATAACTATTGTTATCTCGATTCTCTTGATAAAGAGCTATTTCTCTGTAATGTAGTAAAAGCCATTGTGTTAGCATGCGCTTCTGCTTATATTCGAATGAATCTTGATGAGGAAACATTACAGAGACGGTTTTTGAGAGAATCTTGATAACATTCGTCGAAAGCAGTTTCCGGTCGTTTGCAACCTTTTTATGTCTGTCAACATTTTTCGACAAATTGAAAGAAAAAATTGTTTCCTCGAATTTTCTGGATTTTTTTCATGTGTCCGACCTTTCCGCCGAAATCGGCATTTCTACGTTTTGCGACTATATCGCCGATATTCGGAGTCCTATGTCTTGTGACTTTATCGACGATCCGAACACTCTCCCGCCCTATATAAGGGAGGGCTGCCATACCTTGTCATTCATGAGCTACAGATACAGACAATAGGCCCAAATCCCCCAGCAAGGGGGGTAGTCGACGGTAAGGCGCACCTCACACTCTCATACACTCACACCCGCACACCTTAGCTCTTTTGCGCATTCATGAGGGCTGGTGAAAAACGGCTTCCGGTCAGAAAAACTGAGGGGACTGCCAGCGTGGGGCTTGAGGGAAGCAGAGGGTACAGATTTTCTGGGCTGTGATCTAAAGGAAAACCTTGTAGTGGCCGTTGTTTCTTTAAGATAGCATGGGCAGGAGGAGGCCTTATTCGGCTCCTACTACATTACAGAGAAATAGTTTTTTATTGAGAGAATCGAGATAACAAAAGTTATATTCTCTTCCATTCGTAAGAGCCATAGTGTTAGAATAGAAAATACCATCATGTAGCGCAAGCTGGCCTGTGCCAGAAAAGCACAGAAATTGGATGGATCGGCTGCATCTTCAACTGAGTGGGTTCAAAGAAGCGCTTGAAGTGTAAGGAACGATAACACATTTGGATCAATGGAGGAAAGACTAATTATAGGCAAATACAAGTATTGCTTAGTGCCAACAACAACAAAGAAAGTAGCTCCTAGCGGCAAAGTAATATGCGGGCCTCGAGTTTGAGCGCCCAAATACTCTTAATGTATGGGCAAATACAAATATTTGCGTAGTGCCGACAGCAGTAAATCCGTTCGCTCACAGCGGCCAAAATAATATGCGGGGCTCGAGTTTTGACCAACCAAATGAGAAGTCCGTACTGCAAACCTATTGCACACCATTATGAGAGTGGGTGAACGATCAGGTAGTGGCAATAAAATCTTAATTATATCCGTATCGACAGTGTGTAGAATAGCTCCAATTGTAATGTTGTAGTACTTTGAGTAGGATATAGTACTTACACACTCAATACTCCGACGAAATTAATGACCTGAAGTCTTATCGTTTAGTGCCTCCGAACAATATGGTAAGATAGTTATATACGTATTCTAGAATACGTAACAAAGTTTTCGGCATTAGCTGATGTATATGTCATAAACATTGGAAACGAGAAGGCCTATCTACATGGTATCTAAAGAGACGCAAGGTTGGGTAGGCTTCTCTACTGTAAATAGGTACTTGCGTACGAACACGTGGGGCGATTTCCAGAACGCCTTGGATATGATATCTGGGAGAGGGACCCCACGCGTTCAAGCGAGGGATGAGGCATACTTTCTGGCGTCGTGAGCTTTAGTGAAAGCGTTCGGTGTGGCATCATTGATAAGCGAGCAGATGTATTGCCCCACCGATGATGCTTTGAATGGTTTGCCTGAAATAGGATGGATGAACAAAAAGTCTTTGTTTGACGGACACCGTGCTACGTAGGCTTTGAGAGCAGTCATGGGGCACTGGGTATGTGCCTGGTCGTCCGGTAGCAGTGAGGCGATAGAGATGAGCGGTGGTGTGTGGGTGATGGTCTGGTTTTTGTACAGGAACTTGTCAGCAGTCAGTACGAGCGCGCATGGCGGGTTGCTGGCGAAATGTAGTCCCGTGCGCGCCATGGCTGCAATCTCAGATACCCTGTTTGCCACCGCTAAGGCGACGAGGAAGTGAGTCTTTTGAAAGAGTGCCAATAATGACGCCGTCTGTGTATCGAAACGAGGAGAGGCGAGCATATCAAGGACCGGTTTCAGCCTCCACTGTGGGACGAAACGCCTTTGTGGAGGATTTTCGTGAAACTGAGCCCTCGCCAGTTCCTTAAAGATCGCCTCATGGGTCGTGACTCCAAACCCGTGCAGGTGAGGCATATGAAGCCCATTCCTGTAAACCAAAACGGTTCGCGAGTTGAGCTGCCTGCGCTTGCCGGTATTGTGCAGTAACGTCAAGAGTGTGGTCTGGGTGATGGACTGCACTTTAGTGGTGAGCAGACACGCTTGGAAGCGAGCCCAGACGCTTTGGTATTGGCGTTGAGTCGATGGTCTTTGCGTGTTGACCAGAGTGTCTGCCAGCGATCTATTGAATTCGATCGTAAGAACCCTTTTCAGAAATTGAATGCGAGATGAGAGAAGGGTCGTGAAGTTAAAAGCACTTCCTTGCCCTCGATGCGCTGGGACACGTCGAGAGCGAGCGAAACCTCGCGGAAGGACGCGACGACCTGGGACCACCGCAGTGCGTTGGGGTGGTCGGGCACGACTAGGACACCGCTTTAGCGGTACGTTTCGAGCTTGTAGAGCACTTGGGAGATCAGCTTGTATGGGGAGAAGGGGTATATTTCTGTCCACTGATTCCAGTCGGACTAGAGAGAATCCACTAAAGCTGCTCGTGGGTGAGGATACGGAGCTGCAAATAGTGGGAGCTTGTGGTTTCCGGATGTGCAAAGAGGTCGATTTGCATAGTCTTGCGCAGAATTGAAAGGCGGGCGAAGCATTGAGCCGTCAGGGTCCACTCCGTCTCGACTGGTTGGAGACGTGAGAGTTGATCGGCCCAGACAGTTTTCCATCCGGCAAGGTGGGTCGCAAGAAAAGAGAGGTGACAATTTTGAAGGATCCTGAGGAGCTGTCCTCCGATCTTCTGTAACTCCGGCGCTTTGCTGGACCGTGAGTGATTGGCCATGGCTACAGCTGCCATGTTGGCTGACAACACTTGGACCGTGGTGTGGTGCCAATGAGTTTGGGTCTGCAGAGCGCGGATTATGGCTAGCGACTCCTTCGATGTAATATGGAGTTTGCGTTCCCCTGCTGACCAGCGGCCGTACGGCTGCTGGTCGCTGCAGCAGACGGCCCCCACGCTTCGTCTGATGCGTCCGTCAACAGGAGGCGCTCCGGTGGAGGCCATACGAAGGGGACATGGGAGTGAAGGAGGGTGTCGCTGCTCCAGTGCCATACTGCAAAGCGGTAATAGGTGGTGAGAGAGGTGGGCTTGCTGGATAAGCGCAAGGACCGTGTCGCTAGCACCACGTCGTTGAAGAAATGGCGAACGTGACGTAGGTAAAGTGCAAGGAAATTGATGAGACCGAAGAAAATCTGATGCTGTTGAAGCGAGAGAGTTTCGCGGGATAGTATATCCGTGGCCATTTCCCTGCAGCGGTCGATGTGCTGCAAGGTTGGGGCGATGGACCCGACCTTTCCGTATAACGTTACTCCCAAGAAGTCCATCTGCTGGGTGGGTTCCAGAATAGACTTCGCCAGGTGGATGTGGAAGCCTAGCTTGAGGAGAAGTGTGCTGGTCGTCTGTGTGTTGAGCCGGCACTGATGTGCTGTTGGTGCCCAGAGTAGCCAGTCGTCGATGTAGAATGCCGCGTCTATCCCTTGCTGGTGGCGTAAACGGAGAAGTAGTTTCGCGACCGTCGTTAAGATCTTCGGTCCCAGGTTGAGGCCGAATGAAAGGGCTGCGAAAAAGTACAGCTGGCCTCGTAGTTTGAAGGCCCGGTACTTTTGGAATCGGGTGTATTGGGACGTGCGTAAAAGCGTCCTTGATGTCCAATTTGGTGAACCGGAGAGGATGTCTCAGTACGGCCCGTATTCTTTGCGGGTTGGACATGCGGAACGTGGTTACCGGAATGTACTGGTTGAGCTTGGAGAGGTCGATCACTTAGCGATCTCCTCCTGAGGCCTTGGGAACCGCAAATATGCACGCGACGAAGACTGGTAGTTTGGGTATCGCCTTAACTATGCCTTTCCGCAGGAAGTCGAGCACTAGGAGTGTGAGAACGTCCTCGTATTGATGGTGTGAAACCGTGTAATCGAGGGGAGGTTGTTGTGTAGCCCATCGCCAGGAGAGGCCTTTGGAAAGTATGCGCTTGACCAGAGGCATGGCCGCGCTCCAGTGTGCTAAGCGTCTGCTGAAGGCCGCCGGAAAAGCGTCAGTGCGTACGGAAAGAGGGGGCGGTCATGCTGTCCGTAGTCCCCCGTGGACTTTGTGCGGAGGGGGGGAGGAGGGTCGTATGGTTGTTGGGCCTGCCCGACCTCCTCTCCTTTAGACCATCTGGTCCCTTCCCCGGTCCCAGGGGGTAGTGGAGAAATGATCGAGAGGGAAGGGGATCTTGTTTTTGGTGGCTTCGAAGTGGTCCCTTGGTG
This sequence comes from Gammarus roeselii, assembly GCA_016164225.1. Classification (NCBI taxonomy): domain Eukaryota; kingdom Metazoa; phylum Arthropoda; class Malacostraca; order Amphipoda; family Gammaridae; genus Gammarus; species Gammarus roeselii. Next base: position 5,094 of record SDVV010002105.1, on the reverse strand, counting down.
GCAGGATTAGAGCATTTGCGAATAAGGCACTGCACGTGGGGCAGGCAGTCCGATGTGAGCGCGAAGTGCGCATTTGACCAGAAGTCAATCCCCGTTGATGCCGACTTGGTGGGCAGGGTGTCATTAGTTTGCGTGAGGAGTTTCGGGAGGGCATTTGGAATGCGTTTCATGTTGAACCGTCCGTCCCCCCTGATGGTCGCTCGTCGATGGGCTGGATGCTCGATAGTAAAGATGCTCTTATGGAGCTGGAAAGGAAGCTTCTTAGAGGTCGCCGGGGGCAAAAAGGGGAGAACATCCGGACTAGGCCCTGAACAAGGGAGCTCGCCAGGTCCACCGGAGAGAAAATGAAGTTGCAGCCTCGAGGCTTTCGAACTTTGATTAGGTTATTTGGCGGTTCTGTGATGTAGACAATAGAGTCGCAGCTCACAGGCCCCTCCGCGAACGTCGCGGTTAAGGGGGGCACGTACCACTTCTCCTCTGTGGTTTGAGAAGGGGGTCGGATCTGGTCCTCGTCGTCAGTGATTTCGAGGGGGGTGCCATGGACACGGTCCGGAAACGTGGCGGTTGCGAAGGGATCGGAGCGGTCTGTAGCCGTTAAAGCCGCCCGGCTGCTTCGGGTAAAGAGGTGTGCGGCGAGACCGGATGAGGTGAAGGGGCTGAAGTGCGCGGAGAGTGAATGAAGGGGGAGCGTTCCTCCTCTATATATGTCCCTCCTCCCTGATTCGGGTCCAGGTCGGCCCATCTGTCCTCCGATTCCCCACCTTGTTCGTCATAGGGTTCCTCTTCGTAACCCGCATGGTCCTCCCATCCTTGATCCCTTGCCTCCACCACTTGGAGCCTGGTATCTACGGTGTTGAAAAGGGACCGGAGTCGGGTTTCGAATCTGGTCTCCAGCGACGTAAGCGTCATGAGGACCCTGTCGAGTTTCGTGGCCATGGCCGCAATTGGAGGTACAGGCGTCGGGGCGTCCTCGGTAGGCAGCGGGGTGAATGGGTGACCAGAAGGTCATGGTGGTGGTTGGAAGGGTGCGTGTGCGACATTCTTCTCCGTTCCCGCTTGGGTAATGGGGCTGAAATCGGAGCTGACTCAGCTACTCATGTGGAGATGGTGGTTGACTCCGAACGTTGGGGGCAGGGTATTGGGAGGAACAAAGACGTGAGTGACGTTTTGGCTCTCGTCTGATTTTGAGAGCAGGCCCGGATTCACCGGGGTGTATTCTCTATGGGGGTGGAACGCCTCTTGGTTGGGTTACATGGAATTGGGTGTGCTCTCCTCCTGCGCGGGGAAAAGAGTACCGTAGTCCTCCAAGATGGGCTGCTCCTCTGCGACCAGCTTTGCGCAGAGGCAGTATCGTAACCAATGACGGAGAACTGAGTTTGAAATTAACATCGCATACTGTTCTTCGTGTATAAGCTCCAAAGTTTACAAGTTTCCAGGGTTTAGAAACTTTTTTTTTGCTGTATCAAAATAAAAGCCGGTCACAGCTCTCAGGAGAATATCGCTCAGAGACCGGATACCGTCTCGTAAGGGTTGAAGTTTTCAACTAAATTGGAGAGATCGTCTATCATCTCTTTAGAGCGAGAGCAATAAGGCACCTCAGAGGGATACCCCCTGGGGGTATCCCAGGCTCACCCGCCTTCCCGTGGTGTCCTCGTTATCCACCAATATTCATTTGTCTCTTTGTGTAAATACATTTTGAGTTAGAAGATCCCTCCACCGTCCCCCCTTTCAGTTTGTAGCTACATCCTCCCCCTTGGTGCACAAAGAGGTGAGCCCCCCACTGACACCAGGGCTTGTGAATTTAGAATCGAAACCAATTGAAATTAAAAAAGAAAAAATGGTCAAAAAAAAGTTGAAAAATAAAAATCGTCACAAAAAATCTAGTTTTAAGGTTAATTTTAAGTGTACATTTAGAAACTAAGTTAGTGTATATATTTGTATATACAACAGAAATAAATGTAAAGAGGGCCAAACCTTCATTACCCAGAGCCCCGGGTAGAAGCCGGGGATCAAAAATGGGCACGACCATGCCTTATCAGAGAGGGGCTGGCGGCCCCCCCAGAGCATCACACTCAAACAAGTCTGCAAGAAAGAAAGACGAGCCCTTCAGGATATCCTCCTCGACAGAAGACCTGACTCAGGTTGTAATCTACGACACAAATGAACGCGTCTCGAAGCTGGACGCGAATATAACCGGAATGCAGAATACCCTGGGCAAGATATGCAAAATGATAGGCCTTCCCGAGCTAGAGAATGAGGACTGCTCGGCGCCCTCCAGTGAAGTCGGCGAACGTCTCGCTAAACTCGAGAATCTTTGTGCAACTAAGGATACCCGACTGGAAGAGCTGATGTAGTGGATAGAGGCCAGGGAACCCGTAACCTGTTCGTGTGCTTTTGCCTCTGACCGCTCCGATAACATCGCTCTCCTCCGAGCCGAAACTCGTAACGGCCGAACATCAAAAAACACAAAGAAGAGACAATACCCACGATTTGATGACCACAACCTATTCAACAACGGCCCTAAATTCCCCGAACACTTGAAAATGACATTTGATGTCAATGACAGACCTAATATTTGCCCATATAAACTACGAAAAGAACTGGGCTCCATGACTGGCCGTCCAATTCTCAACATCACCGCCAGCGGTGACGATAGCTTCACCATTAAAGTAGACACAGAACTTCAAAGTGACAATACACTCTCCAGAAACATAATATACGAAAAACCTTGCAAAATCATACCACACCCATTTTTTTCCATTAGTTCAGGCCTGATTTACTTAGAGGACCTTCCGAGTGATGAAGCCGACGAATTCATCACCGGACTCATCCAATACGAGGAATGTAAAGTTGAAGCGAAAATCGCACCAAAATCAAACCAAGAAGAAACACCGCCACGGCCCTTCTGCTTAAATTCAATTGACCCACCCCACCTAACTCCATAGACATACCTTTCTTTGACGCCAAAACCAAGGTTGCACCCTTCGAAAGACGTCCGATGCGATGCTTTAAATGCCAGAAATACGGACACACGAGCCAAAATTGTAACTGTGAAAAAACATGCTCACACTGCTCCCAGGACGACCACGATAAGCGAGACGATCCCTTGTCGTGCCCATCCGAAGAATCTCACTGCTTTTACTGCGAAGTAAACGGCCACCTTACAAGACACGAAGACTGTCCCCAGGATAAAACTGAAAGAGAGATCCTGCAATACCAAACTGAGCACAAAGTCGGGTGACGAGAGGCTGCAGCCGCGATTCGCTCACCCTAGGCTGACCCTCCCACCCAGGAGAGAAGATCAGCATCATTTCCTACCCACTTCCTCATAACGCTTGTAGATAGTGGTGAAAACAAAGTTGATCCCTCAATGAACCCATTCGCCATGATAAACTCGCTCTCCAAACAACTGGAAGGCAGACCGATAAACATGAACCGAAAGAGAAAGAAGTATCTGGCCCACGTCGTAAATATGGCCAAAGTAACGCTACACGAAGGATTAACAAAATAGACAAACACAAAGTAACTGTCGAAATACATCCGTTCTCCAATGCTACAAGACGAATTATATACACTTCCAACTACACTCCCAAAACTGACCTAAGGGCTTTTGCAGCCGGTTTAGCAAAGGATTATGAAATCACCAACGTTTCCCTAGCAGAATGGATTAAACCACGAAACATCCACACCACAGCGCACCAAATCACTTTCCCATGACGTGACACACCGGAATTCATAGAAATCCCGGGCGAACAGGGAAAAACAAAAATTTACCTAGTTGCGACATGGCCTGCAGTGCGAAAAGAGTGCCTGGAATACGGCCACGTCATCAAATACTGCCAGCCATACTTACCCCAACGCTGTAAAAGGTGCGCCGGCGAGCATGACCGAAAGGACTGCACAGCCCGCCAACCTAAATGCTACCACTGCTTCATGCCTCCATGAGGCAGGTGACCGCGACTGCCCAAAGCAGATGGACCAAAAAGCAATGACAATCATACAAAATGACCGCAGAGTCACACGAAAACAAGCCATCTAAATCTTTTATGATGAAAACCCAAACTGCTGTAATTTGAATTACGCCAAAGCAGTTAAATCTACAACTAAGTCTACCACATCAGACAATATTTGCGTGCAGTTAACACAAACTACTACCATGACCCCAAAATCCCTCTCCAGTACTAACAATACCACAACCAGCCCAGCGACCGCCCTCGTAATAGAGGCGGGCGCCCCAAGCAACGAATCCACCACTCCCCAGGAAAGCACTGTGATGGATGCTGACTCGGTTGACTACGAGGAGATGTCCAAGAACCCGAAAAGCAAAAGGCCAAGAGACGATGATTCCTCCGACGGCGACCGCGGGAGACGCGACATCCTCTCGTCACGAAGCAAAAATATTAATAGCACCCCACAAACCACAGCTCGCCTCGATCAGAGCGTTGAACGACTTCTGACCGTCTTAACTGCAACCGCACCCAGCGAAAACCAAAGTGAGGTATTCAACCCTCAGTTAACATACCCAACACAAGTGAGAACGACCTTCGCCTGCGCGAGGACGCCTTGAAAATCTTCAACGAAAAACTGATACCCCAAAACACTGATTTACCATGCATCGCACTCGACCCAAAAATCCCTACAACTACTACTAGCCCATCATAATGTTAAAAAAAACTCCATAGAAGAGGAACGCTCTCGCTCAAGAAGCAAACACAAAGATCGTACTCCTTCGTCCTCTTCCTCCTATAAGAGCACTCACAGTCGAGAACGCAGTGAGTCTAGGAGATCATACAGATACAGACACTAGGCCGCGTCCCCCAGAAAGGGAGGTGGCCGACGGCAAGGCTCACCTCACACCCTCACACGCTCACACTCACACAACTTAGCCCTTTTGTGCTAAAGGGTCCGGCCGGTAGCCCCTCAACTTACACTCTGGGTCCCGGATGCACCGAGGAACCGTCGTCAGCAGCAGGGCCCGACAGTTTTCACTGGTTTACCCCCGCCGCGTCATAATGGCCGGGCCCCCTCCACCCACGACCATCCCGACAGCGGGATGCCAAGGGCGGGAAAGCACCTCAGAGCAGCGTCAAAATT
>SDVV010002104.1:3530-23753 GCA_016164225.1 Gammarus roeselii | reverse complement strand
TAGCTATATATATATATTTATTCTTTTATAAAAAAAAATACTAAGATAGTGATATTTATATCAACATTTTGTCATGTATCGAAAAAAAATGTTACTTCCACTTTCCCATGCCGTTTTACAGTGTCCCTGCACCGACAATAAAGGCTGTGATAAATGATGGTGTAAGCTCGTGCCATTCATTACTGTACAGCACGTACGCAAGTAGCGGAACAGCCAGTCTGAACCGTCTGCATTCCTTCATTGGAAATCATGGATTGAAAAGAAGATTTGCAAAACTGATTCGTTATTTGACCACTTTAGGTAGTAATAATTGATGGTTTTAGGGTAACTTTTATCACAGAAACCAGATTATATATAAATTTTATATAAATGAATCCATATATCTCGCAACAAATCAGTCGCAGCAATTGTAAATAATTGAAAAGATAGAGACCGGTATAAAAGTAAAAAAAAATCATTATGTCAACAGACAAGTCTGTAAAGAACTGCAATTTTCTAATACTGCATCAAAATGGGCCCTATTTCTATTATACATTTTCTCCGATGATGTATCATTGAAAGACAATGGTCTATAGTATTGGTATCAATTAACCTTTCAAACCTTGTAAGACTCGCCGTGTCGTTATATCCACACTGCACTTATTAACCCGTGACGAGGCAACGACATGCCATTCAGTGCATCGTCAGGCTGGGGTGGGGATTACTTGGTAACGATATCTCATTCTATCAGAGTCAGGAGTCTGCAGTTCTGAAGACGGATTTAATCAAATCGTGTATGTGGATTACTAATGCGATGACGGAAATCACGTCTATGGAAGAACGGGCAATATTGCTCAATTTAACTTCGAGGTGTATACAAATCTGATTTAATTGTGAGCACAATCAAATTATTCGTTATTCCACTAGTCGCTATTCCGCTAACTTTGTGAGCTGTTCCGCTGCTCAGTATTACTATCATTTCCTTGGTTTGATGATCCTATAACGTTCTACAAATATGTCTGCAACTCAAGGGCTCAGCAGTCCGCGATGACTGTCTGTAACGCTTACAGAGTCCGTGATGACTGTCTGTATCGCTTACAGAGTCCGCGATGACTGTCTGTATCGCTTACAGAGTCCGCGATGACTGTCTGTAACACTTACAGAGTCCGCGATGACTGTCTGTAACGCATACAGAAGTTCGTGATGACTGTCTGTAACGCTGACAGAGTCCGCGAGGACTGTCTGTAACGCTTACAGAGTCCGTGATGACTGTCTGTAACGCTTACAGAGTCCGCGATGACTGTCTGTAACACTTACAGAGTCCGCGATGACTGTCTGTAACGCATACAGAAATTCGTGATGACTGTCTGTAACGCTTACAGAGTCCACGAGGACTGGCTGTAACGCTTACAGAGTCCGTGATGACTGTCTGTAACGCTTACAAAGTCCGCGATGACTGTTTTTATGTATATATGTTCACTTCGTACCTAACTATTTTACGTTCGATGTTTTTTTGATTAGTGCTTCACAAGTTTCCAATATTTTAGTGGTGTTTCAGCACTGCACTGTTTTGTTCAGCAAATTAGCGAGATGACAAATGATCAGTTTTGACCTTGAGTGTTCACTGTTGAGTTTTCATCGCAAGCAAGATTCTCCCTAACATAATGGGATAAGAGAGAGTAAAAATGAAAGGTTGGTGTAAATAATGAAATAAAAACAAACGCAAAAGTAGAAGCTCACGGACTCTGGACTATTTTATTGTGTGACAAAAATGAATACGATACCATTTGCATTGCAGTATAAATTTATTTATCCTCATATGCCACTTAAATATAATTCGATTACACTTTAACATGAGTTTGTTTATAAACGTTCCAAATATTTTTTCAGTGCTAAATTTGTGCATTAATCGGGTTGAGTGGGCCGTAACCGTGCGAACGTGACCGTCCTACGAATGACTGAACAAGAGCCGAGGAAAGGCATAAGGAAACTGGTATAGGTCAAATTACTTGCATGTGAGACAAATACTTTACACGGCTGTTGAAAATAAACGAAAATCTACGTTCACAACCAGTATTGTAGGTTGGTAAACAATATATGGATCTAGGTACGAAAGAATATTTTGTTTACGACGACCACCAAATCGCTATTCATGAACAGCCGATATCAACTAGAGTATACAAATGTTATTCACGTCGACTGTATTATTCTCAATAGTGATCTCTGCAATACACTATGTTATGATTAATTGGATGTAGTAGTTATTGAGTAATGATGACAGGTCGACAGATCCCATCAACACACAGTTGATCACAAAACATCTTTCTCACACAGTCAAAGGCTTTGATTGGGTCCATTAATGTTCTACCGTAATTTTCCTACTTTCAATCCCTTATTAACATCTCCAGAAAATTCAAAAACATCATATTCTATATTCTTTGAAACCCGGAAGCTTCATTGATTTTGGCTTATAGCGGACAGCGTTGGTATGACGATAAAGGTTGATGTATGACGTTAATTTGATGTCAGATTTGCGTTCATATCAATAAATTGAACTTATTTGAACTATTTGTGTGCAGTGGAAAAGTTCTCCTCTTATGTGGCATTGCTGAGCTGGGTCGAGGGAGCAATAACAAACCTGATATTACGTTTATTTGTTTAATTGGGATTGGACTCCCGACAGAGATGTATATCTTTTAAATCATTTACAACTTATTTTACATCGTTCTGATCCGCAGGAAAAAGTATTGGCTTAGCCGGACTACATCCTTCCAATTATTTTTAAAGGACATGTGGCTGCTAACAAAAATCTCACGAGAGGTGACAAGTATGTTATACAAATACTTTTTTCAAGAATTTGCAATGGTTTGTGGTTCTGTGATGTTGTCCTCATCAATAATTATATTGGTTAGGTCGAGCATAATTTTCACGAGCAACAGTGGGAAGCTCTGTGAACCCAATTGAGTGATCCCATATGGGTTGTAATGTTTATTTTAAAAACACTGTCAACATCTGTACTCTGGGTTTGTAACAATACAATATTTTATCTAGATTATAATAAAATACAATAGCAATGTACTGAATTATTTTTTATTACTGTAATCCAGAGCTGGCCTACAAAATCTAGTTGTATTTAGTTGCACAGTCTTATAAACTCTCCAAGCAAGCAGAAATTGATCATCAAGAATGACCCTGTGGCAGAGGCCGTCGGTCAACGCTGCATCGATTTGCGTTTAGACTCACTATTGATGCAAAAAGTTCTCTGATAGTGATGGTCATGCATTTCAGACCATATCACTATGGTAATATTATTCCTCTGCCATACGGCAGCATGTTAGCCGACCATGATCTGAAGAACTCCTCTCCATGTGGCCCAGACCATTGGTCATTTCCCCTCTGTTACTCCGCCGTACGACAGCATGTTAGCCGACCATGATCTGATGAACTCCTCTCCATGTGGCCCAGACCATTGATAATTTCCACTCTGTTACTCTGCCACACGACAGCATGTTAGCTGATAATGATCTGATGAACTCCTCTCCATGTGGCCCAGACCATTGATCATTTCCACTCTGTTACTCTGCCATACGACAGCATGTTAGCCGACCATGATCGGAAGAACTCCTCTCCATATGGCCCAGACCATTGGTCATTTCCCCTCTGTTACTCCGCCGTACGACAGCATGTTAGCCGACCATGATCTGATGAACTCCTCTCCATGTGGCCCAGACCATTGATAATTTCCACTCTGTTACTCTGCCACACAACAGCATGTTAGCTGATCATGATCTGATGAACTCTCTCCATGTGGCCCAGGCCATTGATCATTTCCACTCTGTTACTCTGCCATACGACAGCATGTTAGCCGACCATGATCTGATGAGCTCCTCTCCATATGGCCCAGACCATTGGTCATTTCCCCTCTGTTACTCCGCCGTACGACAGCATGTTAGCCGACCATGATCTGATGAACTCCTCTCCATGTGGCCCAGACCATTGATAATTTCCACTCTGTTACTCTGCCACACGACAGCATGTTAGCTGACCATGATCTGATGAACCTCTCTCCATGTGGCACAGGCCATTGATCATTTCCACTCTGTTACTCTGCCATACGACAGCATGTTAGCCGACCATGATCTGATGAGCTCCTCTCCTATTTGATTACATGAATCGGTTTCTTTCCGGACATTGTGTATTCGTGTTCAGGGTTATGATGACCATTGCGCATAACTTTACACTTGTCCTCATTAAATTTTGTTTGAAACTTTTCAGATCAATTAACATGTGTGATCAGGTCTGATTGAATCTGCTCACATTAAATTCGGGTTTGCACTTTTCCGCCTAGCTCCGTACTGTCTGCATAGTGCTAATGTTCGAGAGTACGTTGCTATCGAGATCGTTTATAAAGATTATGAAGAGAACTGGACCTAACACGGGTCCTTGAGGCACGCTGCTTGTAACTTTACCCCAATTAGACGAACCTGCCTTAAGTACGACTGTCTGCCGTTTGTTTGTGAGCCAGCATTTCATTTAGGTATTTATTAGTTCACTAAGAGTTTGTGCGGGATAACAAACTCACTAAGAGTTTGTGAGAGACCTTATCGAAGGCTTTTGAGAGTCTAGCTAAATGATGTTGATCGGAGATTTTACGTCGTAAAATTCATTTATAGTTTTGAAGAAACATCAGGTTCGTAAGGAAAGCCACTCATTTGATTCCTAGATTTTTGTAGTTTTATGCACAATTGAACTTTCCAACAATTTGCTTATGACTGAGGTGAGACTAAATTGGGATAACATTGACTTCTTTGCAGTGAGAGGGACAAATGTCATTTGTGAGAGATTGGGTGAAATTTTGATGAGTGTTCGGTGATTTCATTCCTAGTCACTTTCATAATTTTGGGCTGAACTTGGTCTAGTGCTGGAAAATTTTAGACTTTCATATTTAATAAGTTACGCAGGGGAAAAGCTCACTGTGCCGAGGGCTTCAATTCGTCTTTGCGGTTTGATATCATGAGGATTAGAAACAGCCTGAATTTTTAACGTAAATACAGAATACAAGAAAAGATTAAGTAGGACACTCATTTAAGTGTCGTCGTTTTTAGCTCACCGATATCGTTCGCATGAGGTCCAATTACGTATTGTGAATTTTTTTGCTCGAAATATAACTAGAACAATGTTTCGGATCAGTTTTTGGCGTTAAACGCAATTTCATTTTCGTAAGTAAACTGTATATATGGAATCGATTGTTCATATAAAGATACATGACTCATGTAGAAGATCCAGTGCATTTATTTTCAAATATTTCGAATGATAAAGCCCATTGACGGTAACTATAGTTCCCCAATGTTTGGATAACAGAATTACCCTCATTTTGTATAATTTCATTGTTTCGAGATACCGGTTAACTATTTTGGTCCCCTTGTTTTAGAGTTGTTTAAAAGAAATGACCCCTCCTTTCAAACGAGTAATGTAATATAAGTTGCTATTCTTCCTGATTTTTAATTGAATTCTGAATAAGTCATACTCTGATACATCTCCAAAGATATTTTCCCGGACATTTTAACCCAGCTTTTGGACACGAACATCCTTTTTTTTTCACTGCATATTGCATGCAGTCGAGGACTTCCCGTGGATGCAGTGTCAGCCGAATTGGAGCAGATACATCGTCTAAAGTTTGAACAAAAGTTCTTCGTTTGACTTGCTGAGAACGTGTCTGAAATTCTGACATGAACAAATAATAGAGGGACATCTACGTAGAAGCTGTTGCTTACAAAATTAAACAAGAACTTGACGCAAGCGCAGAATAAGTCCCGCATTTGAAATTGATGTTCGAATCATTAATAAAGATTGCTCTCTAGTATGCTTCTTTCAGTTTAAAAAAAACATAAAGCTCATACATGAGGAATTTCATGAATAAATCGCTAAGGAAGGTGGTTCAATAGTCGAGTTTCCATCGCTTCTTTAGCGACATTTGTCATCGAACCCTCCCATCCGTCACCCATTATAAACTCGTATTATGAGGATGGCGGTAAAGCAGTTCTGTCAAGGCATCCATTGAGTGGATACGATTATAAATAAAATATATTCAAAACTGGTAGTTTTGAAGCTCTTCGATGTGATCCTATCATTTATTCACTGAGATCCAGCAGAAATTATAACAAATGGGGAAAATTACGAGGCGATGAACTATAAAATAAAACCAGGAGAACATTATTATTGTGAATTGTATTATAATGTGTATAAAATATTTCTAATTGATTGTATATTAATCATTGATTATTTTTATTCCCTACTCAAATGTAAGTCAAATCAGTTTCACCAAATATAAGTCAAGCGTCCTCTTTACCCGACATAGGATACGTTTAATAATTTTTATTCGTTTTACAACATCCCATGTTTCCAGTGATTTACGCTGTGCAAACAAAATCGTTCTGGACTGACGAGGCAAGCGTATAACACATTGGCAAAGAAATGACACGTTCCAGTGCAGTTCAATCCATAGGATTACTATTCTAAAAACGCGTGAAAATAAATCGATACATTAATTCTTAAAAATGCCATGCAAAGGTTCAATCTCGTTGGTTTTGCTTTAATCAATTCATGTTATTTAGGTTTAGGCATTTTGTGATCTAGATGATAGGGATTGAGCACGAATTTACGTAAGACCTGATAAGCAAAAGCGACTGGATTTTGTGTAGAATTATAATGATTCGCCCTTATTCAATAATAATAATAGTCTGTATAACTATCAATCAATATTATTGCAAAGGACATCAGCGCTCTGCATTTGCTCACTGAGATAAAAGATCACCGCCTTCACCGCGAATCGAACTCGGGTATAGCACCCAGGCAGCCACTAGGTTGTCCTGGTTCGATTATCGGTGGGAGCGGTGATCTTTATCATTAATGTTATTACTACTTCTAACTGTCAGTTATAAAGTTCCCCCTCAACGCTGATTACAATACAAGATTAATTGTGTTATCTGAATTGTCTGAACTGGACCCCGAATTTAATTATATTGATATAAATATACATAAACTGCTATGAAGGTATGTTTCGGACTTGCAGCATATGTTACAGGCCATCGATCGTCACTAACCAACAGTGCATGAATAGAAAGAACGACACAATGACCCAAACAACGCCTATATTTCACTGATGAACTGTTCAATAATAACTTTAAAGGACCTACGCTGGAGTACTTTGTTAGTAGTGATATAATGTTGGTAAATGTATGAAAAGTTGAGTGAAATTATGCAGCCAGGTATTGGTGATCAATTATTGCCGGTATATTCTTAACCAAAGGAAGTTCAATTATAGGTTTTCCACAACAAGCTCCGTAACGCGAGAACTGGAAAAAGCTCTCCCGCATCCTACCTTCGTTATTCTCCGCCTCCATCATATTGGCTCAACTAAAAGATCATCGGGCTGAGAGGTCAAAGAAAGCAGAAAAAAGTTTCTCCTGCGCGTGTCTAATGCAAGTACCGGTCCATCAATGGGTTTAGAAAAGCTGATATTTGTGCTCTGGCATCCCACATTTATTGGTGAAAATGACCGATTTGTGCGTAGGGTTACATGGCGTGCGCACAATGTGTTTAGTGGTGTATGAGGGCGGGTCCAATGAGTCTGTAAATGTGTGTGAAGGCAGGTCCATCATGTGTAGTTACGAGTAATAGCCGATTATTAGCGGTTTTCTGCGTTTTAGGGCGAGACCATTGAATGTGTGGTGGCGGATGAGGGCGGGTCTAGAGAATGAACACATGCAAAAGTGGCAATCGAAACGACAAATTGAAAGCATTATATTCTAAAAATCTTAAACAAAAAAAAATCGGTCTCACTTGTCAAATTTAAAATCATTTTATAACATCCACGTCGCATGGAGATGCAGAGTTGAGGCAACATCGGATCCGCTTTTTTTTCAAGTCCCTCAATTAATAACACACACACTAGTTAACATTCATCTATAACTTTGAAAACTAACTCACTCCAATATATGTATTTGCTGATATAATATAGTAAATACATTTTCTAGGGCTAAAGATGACGCGAATTTTTTGCCATGCATGTGGGGACACAATGATTCAATATTATCTGTAAGCCCCGAAAAGCCTGTTAAACTAGAACTTTCGGCAACACACATGCATAAATCAATGTTTGTATTCTACTGAAAATCTAGTTATATCAGGAAAATTACATTGACCTATCCGGGATGGTATGATACCGAATAAGAGACCACATATCACCTCCAATTGAAGATTTGGATTCACAGGAACACAAACTTTGAGAAGGGAAAGGCTTGGGAGCAGCGGTAACGTGGCTTTTGTTAAAGTCCGCCTTTCTTCCGGCACATAAAAGCAACGCGGAAAATGCTAATTATTCAGCTGAGGCACTTTAAAGAAGTCTGTCTCTTCAACTTTTAAATTTACAAAAAGTTACCCAGTTCATTATGTCAAATATTGCGCACTATCTTTGTAGTCCAGCCGACTAATTTGCGACATCCAGCATACCATTCTTGAAAATCCAGCAAGAAACAATATTCATTAACGTTTTTTTTACATTTTCAGGATAACGAAAACCAACAAACACAAGTCATAAAGAACAAGATAAAATATTTCAGAACTAGGGAGCGCTTTATTTAATGAACAGACGTTCAGAAAAATCGATTGAGAGCTTCAAAGCGAGGCTAGGAATTGAAATGTTCATGATAGAGTTTATTTCGAATGAACAAGAAACGAGCGTTAGAGAATGCAGTGCTTTGCAACCTATTTGATGAGTATGCTGAATCACATCATACAGTAATGCTGTGCGCTTGACAAATCTAGAGTACTCAGCATCGCTGAATGTTTCTGAGTTTTTGAAGCTGTACTACTCATTTGTGTCTGGATGACTCTAAAATCCATTATTTATTTCTCGTGACTATTTAAGAGTAATCCAGCTTTGATGAATACTCAGTTTGACGAAACCAATATATTTCCTGTGAAAATATTCGTCCAAATAAGAAATGGTGATTTTGTTGTTCTGAAGAGACGAAATTCCATCGGTGGCGCCGTAAAATCTAGCGTCTTTGTCACGAATGACTGTTGCTTGTAATCTATACAAAATTAGGCGAGGAGAATGGAGGTCCATTTAGAAGATAATGGTTGTATTTTGTATTATAACGTGCATCAAAATTCGCTTTGGGACCTTCATGAACAATTTTTCACGAAAACACATCTCGAAAAGTCCTTTTATCATAAAACATCATTTTTAAATATTAATTTATCACTCAATAACCTCTCTTAACAAAATATGGAACTATCACCATCACACAATCACACAAAGACAATCCTACTGTAGGATAATCATCGTTATTATTTCGCACAGATACATAACTGCCGGCAAAAAAAATCGATCTCATTACATGGTATATTTTTACTATAAGGTCTTCATGCTAACCCCAGCTTTCTTTAAAATGAGGTTAAAAAAACACTCATGAAACCCAGTCATAGACTTGTTAGCTTCTCACCATGAAGGTCTTAACTTGATCGGATTTGTGGCTGGGCGGAGAAAAGAACGGCTGTTCTTTCGCGAATTTGGAGCTCGCAAAAGTAGAAAACTAGACAATGTACTCAGAGTATACCTTTGTTTGATTTGCTACGTGCTGCCAATTATACGTTATATGCACTCTATTTGATCAGAATATACCACACGTCGAATAAAGTTTTCTTCATTGAAATGCAAACGAAATTATTACAATGTCTTTTAGATTGAAATTTGGTTACATGAAAAATGAAGATCGGATGCAGATGGAAAATATAATCTGACAAGAATACGCTTATTCTGGGAATTAAATAATCATATTTGAACTGCATAGAAAGAATGATGAATGGTCAAGTGCAACTGCAAAGAATCCACATTGAGTGTTTGACTGGAAAACAGTGCTGATTTAGGAGGAAAAAAATCCTGATCTATTGTTTCCAAATGGACGATGGAGGCGATTTCGATGGCGAATTAGCACGCGAACTTCGAATCTCGATAAAAAATGAATTTCTCAGAGATCGTGACCATAGCTTGTGATTATGCGAATTGGTTGGTTCTCCATGAAATGACAAATCATCATTATTTCTATAAACGAACATAAAATTTGGTTTAAAATGAGTTGAATAAATACTACAATAACAGAATTGAAAATTCACACATCACATTTCTCCGAATAAACGGCTTCATTGAATCGCCCCAATTTATCAGATCACTATACTAAGTCATGTGCAAGAGCAAGATTTTATAATAGCTGATTGGGCCTGCCTCTCTGCACAATAAAATCTTCTCCTCCACCCATGCGGAAAACTTCGGTGCCTGCGCCAAAGTACTTACCTGATGGCAACTAGTACGTAAATTTTAGGTGGGTGGTTATCCTTCTTGGCGAAAATATTGAAGGAAAACGAATAGTTAAGGGGAGATGAAAAAAATTTCATTTAAAAAATAGAGACGATTTTCTTTTTCAGAAGAGGCAGCTTGCACAATCACCGGACACTCTCATGATAACTGAAGTCAAAATAAGACGTTGAGTAGCCTATGATTAAGATTTTTTAAATTGTATTATTATGCAACTGCAAAAGAAAAAAATGGTAACGAATAATATTCAGGAGGGTAGCCTCATCGAAGTGACGTTAATCGTACATATGTAACAATGCAATAAAGTTCCATTTTGTTCAATGTTATTGAAATATTTCTTATATAACTCTTTTCAAATGCACATAATTTATTCACCGCTTGCGTTAAATTATAATAAAAATCGTGAACTGTACATCTGCATTTGCCAATATATTTTATCCAGATTGTTTCCTGATTTGATACTAGGTGCAGAGTTTATCATGGGAGCCAGGTAGTGATCCTCATTGAATTTTACCATCTGTTACAAATCCGAGTGTGGTTTCGATAACCTTTCGAGTGGTTATTTCTATCAGGTTCGTTTGCCTCCTTTTCTAAGGCACGTTCGAGGGGACACTGATCAGGATTATCGTCAGACATTCAAGGCTGAGATTACTATTCGATTCGTGACGAAAGCGTTTGGATGTAAAAATGATTAATAATAAGAAGCTGCTTCATTTAGAATTTGATGGCACTGTCGATCGAGTAGAAGAGAAGATAGAAGCAGACTCATTCAACACATCGCTATGTAACCGTACCAAGTTAACAACTATCAAAAAACTGGTTCAGTGAATCGGCTACGATTTTTTTAAGGGCAACCATAATTGATTTGTTTCCTACATGTTATCTAATTACTTTGAATGATTAGCATTTGAAGGTATAATGATATCACAGGTTCGTATCACATGTAAAACGAAATAGCTGAATGAAGAAATTATGTAATTACAAACTGTGACATGTGTAACTACATGAAACAAGAAGCGATGCTGCTTGACTTGGTGTCAGGCAGGCAAATCAGATTGCCTCACTAAAATTTTGTCAGAGGTAAACAAATGTTTGACATTCAGGTTACTGAAATTTTAAATGGATATGATATGTGGATCCAACACAATCTCTACATCAGGGCGCGAACTATCAATGCATGGGTATAATCAGACAGATGCACATTTATAGTAATGCTTGAAATGTTCATCACAATAATGAAATGGACTCTCGGAATAGAAAGGAAATTCTAGTGATTGGTGATTACTTATGTCACCTCCCCCAAATCAAATCATCGAAAAGGGAGAATTCAACTAAATATACTCGCCCAAACAGACTTAAAAATCGATTAAATTGAGGGCATAATCGTAATGAAAAATATACTTACTTCTAAACGAATTTTAATTCAAGTCCGAGCTAGAAACGTGACACAGACAGAATCGACATGGAAAAAGTACCAAACCATGTTAAAAATGTCGAAGGTTCACACAAGAACATACACGTCACATGCATCTTGCCCCATCCGAACCAATGCCGATTCAAGTTAAGCAAGATGATACTTCTTAACAATCGCCTTGCAACTGTCTGCAGAGCACAGAAAATTCATTTTTTCTCTGATCATTGGAAAACGCATGGACTTGATGCCATCGAAAACATCCTTAAAAACATGGACGCTGGTCATGTCACCGAAAATAAGTCAAAAAATGTGCTCGGTATCATACCGTCAACTTTGCCAGCAGTACCCAACAAAATGACCCAACGGCCTCCGCCCGTTTCAACAATAGATACACAACAAATACCAGGTCCTAGCAAAAAAGTTTCTGTCATCAGTCCAGTCCGAGTTAAAGGCAATAGTCGCCGCTCCGCTAGTACAACCCGAGTAACTGAAAACGAAAGTCTTCGCTCCAATACAAGGCCTCATAGTAGAAAGAGATTAAGTCAAGAAAATCTAGTTAATGTGACTAACGGTACTTTCAAATGTTACTAAGTAAACGCTAGAAGTCTCAGAGACAAAATCGACACACTAGATATTCTTGCAGTGAATGAATGTATCGACATAATAGCAATCACAGAATCGTGGATGAAATTGAGCACCAGGCATTATTCAGGCGAATTTACTCTCCCCGGTTACTCCCTATTTCACAAAGATAGACAAGGCTGAGAGGGCGAAGGAGTGCCGGTTCTCGTGAAAAACACCCTGCAGATATAAGAAGACAATAAATCTAACAGCAGACACAAACTAGTATCAATCCAAGTAGTCGGTCAAATCAATCCAAGTAGTCGGTCAATAAAATGTCAAATCACCCTCATCTATCGACCTCCAAAAAGCATGTTTGCAGATGACATCGACCTATACAACATTCTCATCGATGTCGTCAAAACAAAACACAGTGAAGTGCTTGGAGACTTCAATATCCCCGGCATTGATTGGGAAACGAGGCAATAGTCGTAGAAGATAGGCTCATGACCAAAATGATGAAGACACCTACAAGATGTAGCAATAGTCTTGATCTCCTATTGTGTGTAAGAGGAACAAGCGACTGGTACAAGCGACCACAACTCTATAAGTTTTTTGATAGATTTCGCTATGAAAAAGTCAACAAACTGCAGAAAAGTCCTAACTTTAGATTAGCCTATTTTGATAACTTATGAGAGTCAATTGCGTCAGCAGATATAACCCTCACACAAGATGTCAATCAATCGCTTAACAATTTCTTGACTGCACTCAAAAAATATCGAATATGAGCATATCCCGAGCAAAAACCGGCGAACAGCGGTCAATCAGCCTTACTGGAAAGGAGAATAGCAGCGTCTTCAGTCACACAAGAAAGCAAAACACTCGATAAAACAGAAACATTCACATGTCGACTTAGCAAAAAATGAATATAACATCAGAAGAAGGGATTAAAAGAGGGTCCAGAAACGTAAGAAGCAGGATTTAAAAAATCTAAATTTGTTGCCAATGCCAAAACTAATCTGAATTTTTTTTTAGTTATATTTGAGTAAAAAAATTAAGATCCGTAATTGGTCCTCTCGAGAACGATGTTGGTGAACTAGAAACAGGCGACCCAAAATGAGAGTCCTACTTCATGAATACTTTTGTTATTTTTTTACTTCAGAGAATCAGGATAATATAATACTGAGGATGTCATAGCAAATATATGAATTGAAGCCCTCATCACAGTGAACTTTTCACCCACTGAAGTTATTAAATATATAGATAAACTGAGCCAGAAAATCTCCAGGTTCAGACCAAGTTCACAGAATTCTAAGAGAGACTAGAAACGAAATCGCCGAATATTTATCAAACAGTTTTACCAAATCTATCACAAATGGCACCTGTCCCTCTAAATTGCAAGTAGCCAATATTGCACCAATTTGAAAAAAAATAGGACAAAAAGAGTCCCGGCAGTTACCGTTCAATTAGTCTCACCTCAGTCATTGGCAAAATAATGGAAAGTTTGATAACGGATAAAATTACAGAATTACCAGGATCAAACCAACTGATTGACGACTCTCACCATGGCTTCAGACATAACCGTTGCTCTCTTTCGAACTTGCTACTTTTTTCAGGAATGCAATGAAAATCCACGACACAAAACCTCCAATCGATATCATTTACCTTGACTTTCAAAAGGCCTTTGATAAAATTCTCCACTAGCGTCTAGTTAGTAAATTGCACAGCATCGGCATTCGAGGCGAGCTTAACAATTAGATAAAATGTTGGCGCACGGACCGACGGCAGCGAGTTGTACTTAACGGATCTCCCCCCCCCCTGGGGTAGTGCCACAAGCGGCGTGCCTCAAGGATCCATGTTAGGCCCAGTTCTTTTTACAATATTCCCTATCGATTTCGCTAGCAACGTACTTTCAATTATTAGCAAGCTTGCAGACAACGCTAAGATAGGAGGAACAGTACAAACTGAAGTAAAGTGTCAGCAGATTCAACTAGACTTGAACAAAATTGTTGATTGGTCAGACAAGTGGTAAATGAATTTGAATGTAGACAAATGTAAAGTTATGCAACCTCAAACACAAATTTTCAATGTCCGGAAAGAAACTCATTATTGTCACCGAAGAGAGGGATTTAGGTGTCATCATTAGTAACAACTTGAAAAGTAGCAAACAATGTAACGATGCCGCCAAGAAAGGCAACAAAATGCTAGGTATGATATCCCGCACTATCTCGTACAAAAACAAATACAGTATGGTCAAGTTATACAATGCATTTGTTAGACCGCATCTCGAGTATTTCGTCCAATATTGGTTTCAGTATCATAGAAAAGACGTCATTAAGTTAGAAAAGGTTCAACGCAGAGCTACCAAACTCATCCCTTCGCGCGGAATAAATCGTATAAAGACAGGCTACGTGAACTCAATCTTTATTCGCTAGAGAAACGTAGAGTCAGAGGCGACATGATTGAAGTGTGGAAGATCATGAAGGCTTTTCACTCTAGATACGAACAGAGTGACTAGGCACAATGGATACAAAATCGTTGGTAAACGTTTCCCACTCGATAACACCCGCACTTTTGTCAGGTATGGAGTAGTCGAAAAATGGAAAAAGCTTCCAGCGGAAGTTGTAAACAGCAATACAATCATAACGTAAATGTCTCGACTCGATAAGTTCCACATAAATCGCCGATAAATAACTAAACCGTTCCCTTTCTTGATGTTATGAAGCTCTCCTAGACGTTCTACTGCAGAACTAATCCTCTTGCTATCAAAGGCAATTAAGTTTGGGCCAATAGACCTGTTGTTATCTTCCTATACTTGTGAACACTTGAAAACACTTGTGAACATTCTCATACATTTTTATGTTGCCCTCTTAACTTCCTATTCTATGATAACGATAAATCTTTCCCCGTTACACTCATGGGCCATAAACCTATCGTGGCGAGGCCTTTACGGCACGATCATTCTTTTTACTGTCATATTGGGCTTTTCTGATGCGGGTCACGTAAACAAACAAAATTGAGACTCGTAAAATGTTCCGTTCGTGGGATGACGGTCATTGACCATAGTACCTCAAGTGGACTGAAAGGGAAGAAGAACACCTAAATTTGAGGTTTTTGTTTAGCGCATGCCCGTGGCATTTATTAACTTAAATTATATTAGGTGACAGTAGAAACTTCCCTCAACCTGTAGGATTTTGGCATCATTATAATTTAGTTATCACCCAGTACATGATTTACCTTATATATGTTTGAAAAGCAGAACCCATTTTTCAATTGCATACAGGCATGTTATTTCAATTTAATTGTCCGTTGTACCATTACTCAAATAGGCTAGATTTATTTGTCCATGGTCATTAGCCCATTTGAATAAAATGGCTACTTTCAAATCAGAAATTCAATTTGTATCAAACCTAACTCTGATATCATGGAAGAGTTGGTTATTATGAGCTCTTCCTACCTATCAAATCCCCGAGGAATAGGATACATACAACTGCGCGGCAACTGAAGTTTGATCGTATTACTGCATGTGCAATAAGTTATATTTTCAGTGAAGACATGCGTTATCCCGACGAGCTGCTCTTTCATCGTCCCCAAGTGTGACTATAAGCGTCAGCTGCAGGTCTAGTCGCGATTAGTCCACCCGACCATCACCGCATCATCGGTGTTAACGTCAGGATTAGCAGTTAACAGGTGCTAACATCAGGACTAGCTGCTAACAGGTGCTAACATCAGGATTTGCTATTAACCGATGATAGAACCTATCAAAAAGGAAGAATTTGATAACAGACAATTTCCATTAATCCAATGCAAATTTATTGGCTGTATTGAAACAATTTACACACATTACACCAACATCCATCATAATTGACACACACCATCTTCTACAAATGTAGGGCTGAGAAGCAAAGTTATATAATCACATCGGCTGTTCAATGTTATGTATACGCGAACCCAAATGCAGTTATGCAACTCTGCTTCTCATCTATTCAATTATTGTACGTTTGTTTGTTTACTCATCATACTAGAGTCGTCGGACATGAGCGACCTCCTTTGATCTACAGTTTAGATACGACGAAAACAGTTGTTCGCAAAGACACATTGATGAGGTAAGAATTTTTTTCAGTTCTCCTGTTGAAAATGAATTCAAAACAACATTTTTTCAGCAAGAGTGTTGAGCACAATTACTAGTCGGTAAATCTTACATTGGAATTTTTATTTCCTGCTTTGTCTATTTAAACGTATTCCGCGTACAAACGTTGTTAATCAAACACTTTCGTGACCTCTACGGATATAGCTAGTGGTTGTGTGGCGTGTGTGAGCGCTCAACGTATATTTTATACAACCAAATAATTAATCAACAAACTAATTACCACGCAAAGTCTCATACAGCGACAAATTAGCGTCGATTTAATTAGCTGAAAGTTTGGCGCGAGAGCAATTAATTTCAATTTGGAGTAGGAACGCCAGACTAAGATTGATGACATGAAGGAAATTGAGTTGGTTTAACAATAAAGCGCGGCTTACTTGGAAGTAATCAGAAAGAAGATAGTCATATTGAAGGGCAAATCATATATTGAACTTCAGGGGGAGAGCATCTCCAACGACAGAATGGAGTTGTTTCAAGGAAGGACCACCTCCAATCACAAAATTGACTTGCTTCGAGGGAAGACAACCTCCAATCACAGAATGGACTTGCTTCAAGGAAAAACCACCTCCAATCACGGACTTGCTTTAAGGAAAGAGCACCTCCAACAATAGAATGGACTTGCTTCAAGGAAAGAGCACCTCCATCCACAGAATGGACTTGCTTCCAGGAAAGGCAACTCCAATCACAGAATGGACTTGCTTCAAGGAAGACCACCTCCAATCACAGACTGGACTTGTTTCATGAAAAGAGCACCTCCAACCACTTAATGGACTTGCTTCACGGAAAGAGCACATCCAACCACAGAATGGACTTGACGTAATGCAGCGCTTTTATGTTCTGTTAATCTTGACACTTCTGAACTGGCCTCGAAATAACAGAGAACACTCTTTTGTGAAATTATTAGATTTTATTTTCTCTAATAAAAAAGTCAGCTGCTTCTTTTTCTTTTTAGGTTACCCATTACAATTTGAAGTGATGCGTGAATACCGATGCCGATCAGTGTTTTTGGAAGTAATTGCGAATGTAATGAAGATTTCTGTCAGTGAACAATATCCAAATTAAATCTTAACCTTCAACTATCCTTGAGTACCTAAGTTATCCGATCCTGCCCAGGAACATTCCGGTTGACTGCTACCAAAATTTACTTTGACAACAATTTATCTAAAACACTTTTTTTTTATATATACTCTACGCGTGGACAATGCTTTGCGACGGAGTAAAGAGCGAGTGAATGAAGGGTTCCCACGTAAGTAGTTGCATCGAGCAGGATTGTGTTTTGTCCCTATGATTGCTTCATAAAATGCTGGTGGTGTTTCAAATTGTGATCAGCAGAAATTATCGTAGTCAAGGCCGGTGATTATCTTCTGCACGCAAAAAATATTTGCGGTTACTTGCATTTTGTCGAGTTCATGACATTCGACACCATGGCAAATAGAATCAGCCTTAGTTCGACCCTTCAACTCTTGTATGTGAAATGTCGACGATAATTGTCTTCACAAATTGGTCGAGAAACATATAAAATCATTCCAACATATTAACTTTTGATTTCGAAGAAGCATATACTTTGTGTTTATGGAATGAGTAAGAAAGATCCATTGAGAGGGTAGTAAATTCAGGAGCTACTAACACAGCATTCGACTTAACGGCTCCGTTGAAATGAAGTTTTCATAGACAATTGATGTTCCCACAAACAAATGATCGCGACGAACATGATTCATGCGGTGATAGCCTCAAATTATGTCTAAAAGTGGCAAATAACAAAATAAAAACGTTTGAGACTCGATAAACTTTCTTCAATATTATTTTGTATGCATCGTCGGCATTTTGCTTTATTTTAGAGTATCTGCAACAAAAAATACATTCTTCTAAAATCTTTGAAGGGCCATCATCTGGACGGTGTTATCGATTAACTCTGATCCCATTTACGCGGAGATTTTGAGAGGGGTGGAGGTTTGTCTCAGTTAAACAATTGGCACTATGGGCATGTATTGAAATAGATTCTTTAAGATCAAGCATTCCACTGGAGAAACTGCGTTTGAGAATGAGAGATATGGGGGGCTTGGGGCCATGAAGAGGATAAGGTAAAGTGAGGAAATATCTGCACAGGAGTAGTGAAGATGGTAGAAAAATTAGCACAGAGGTCGCTTGAGGAGAGCTTTCAGAAGAGTAATAATATGGGATTCAGGAGCACAAGGGTTACTTTGAGGAGTAGGTGTGTGAGACCACCTTGTCATGGAGGGCAGAGTTTGAAGCTGGAGAGAGACAAGGACACTGGGAAGTAAACCGGAGGTCCTCACCTAAAATTTGATAGTATTCCGAGGTCAATGAGCTATTTTTTTACGGACCGGAATATTGTTGTCTGTTTTATAAGAGGATGTAAAATAAGGCGCAGGAATTGGGAAATAATTTTCGGAAAGAAAAGAGCAACTACAATGGGAAGAAAGCGAGGCAACAGGCATTTGAACAAGTTTTTAAAATAATGTGCCTATTGGCCCGATTCTAGTTGAAAGATGCATAAGCCATCAATGCATCACATCTTTGGAGCCAACCACTCTGCACAAGGACGGCAATAGATGGTGCTGCCCTGTAGTATTTGCCTCGGGCAGGCATGAGGTGAACTACACGAGAAACAAAATTGTTCGTCAGTATTGCATATCGCTGTCAACAGGTAGGTGGCATAAAATAAGGAAAAACACGCAAATAAAAACACTATGAATATATACCCGTCCAGAAATGGCTGAGCTGCATCGAGGAGGACTCGCAAAAAGGTTAAAGAAGAATACAACACGTTTTCAGCAGTGAGGAGTTTGCGGAGGAAAACCGCAGGAATTGACAGTATGGGGTTTGAAAGACACAATGGGAAACAGTCAATAATGCTTCAGTTCTGGTCTCTGGAAAAGTGTGGATAAATGTATCATCATGATTATGTAGATAATGATGATGTAGAGAGTGGAGATCTCAGGGCCTTTGATAAGAAAATTGTGATAGTAGTGGATAAATGATTTGTAAGCGTCCTGAAAGGAGAATAATTCGTAGATGTTGATATGTCATGGATTCAGTGCCCTTCTGGTTACGTTCAGAGGAGCTGGGCAGCAATCAGACAAAGGCTTGCACATTGGAAGGCAGTTAATGATAAAATCAATGGCAGAGCTTCATGGTCTTCTTGTTGGATGAGTCCGACAGAAAGTGATGAGGATGCGGATGGCAGAGCTTTATGGGCTTCTTGTTGGATGAGTCAGACAGAAGGTGATGAGTATGCGGATGGCTGAGCTTTATTGTCTTATTGTTGGATGAGTCAGACAGAAGGTGATGATGATGCGGATTGCAGAACTTTATGGTCTTATTGTTGGATGAGTCAGACAGAAGGTGATGAGGATGCGGATGGCTGAGCTTTATTGTCTTCTTGTTGGATGAGTCAGACAGAAGGTGATGATGATGCGGATTGCAGAGCTTTATGGTCTTATTGTTGGATGAGTCAGACAGAAGGTGATGAGGATGCGGATGGATGAGTTGATGTAGAGTTGTGGTCAATTGGATTTCTGTAATGGCCAGCTGAGGATGATGAAGCCGACCACATGGATAAGTTTCCTGAAGGAGTTCTCCTTGTGTAACTAGTTCTTATTTTCGTTTGGTCATGGAATGGTCAATGACCATTCCATGACCATCATTAGAGGCAAGGAGGATGCAACCCCGCCGGTCATGTGGTAACGAAGAAGCAGGCTAACCCATTAAGGTAAGTACCTC
>SDVV010002103.1:0-23761 GCA_016164225.1 Gammarus roeselii | reverse complement strand
GCAATGACTATAAGTTGAACAGGTTTTTGTTGCTGATGAGAGCAACAGTACAGACAAGTGACTTGTAAGGAAGCTCTGTCTCGGCACAAGCCCTTCACTCGTGAAACAATGAAACAGTTATGAATGAATCTGAAATGCCTACATCATTAAACCAGAGCGTCATTAGCAGGATCGTTGACCCTTACGAGCGCCGCTTCAGAGCTCTTGATGCAAGGGCATAACAGCGACCCCTTTGATGAGATGTTGGAATTATTTAGCAGCGATGGGGCTAAATGGACAGTAAGAGAGAGACGGCCGACCTCATACTAGGCTGATTCGAAACGTGAGGTTGATAACTAGGATAAAGGATAAACGGGACAGGCAGAGGGACAATTGTATTGTGTGATATCACCAACACACTGGGTGACATTGGTACCAGGGAGGAAAGAAGTGGGTGAGAGGGTAAACGGAAACATTCAGAGACGCAAATGGTGTGGTGCGATGTTTGCCTATATTTTTCAAGATAATGAAACTCAATTCAGCATCTTTATGAGTTTGTGGTCCGGTTAAATACATTTAATTAGGTTTGGTATTGCAGTCGCTAGTGAACATTTATATAATTGGAAAATGTTTGCATACAAAACTCAATTGGCACGGACTACACTGCAGTTTATTACTCAACTGCGGATTTCAACATATGCAAAGTAATGTAGAAATATAAATTTGAAAACTTCCATCTATCGTGGTTATTGTTTGTAAGACGTCGCCAATCATTCACAAATAGTATTTACTTTGCACATACACTAGCCCACTTCAGAGGAAAAAATTACACTTTATCATCATCTCACAATGAAAAATCATAATAACCACGAGCTCACAAATCTTTCCAAATTTCATTAAACTATACCAATCTTCAGTAAAGTTCATCGGGCTTCATTTTCCTTGCGCGGAAACAACGCTTCTCTTGATATATACACGGATCTCTTGTACCTACCAGAGAAGGAAGGAAAAGAGAATGATCTTCCACACTAATACCGATCATTTCTCTGCACCAGCTACCACTGCCAGGGGCCACTATTGGGTGACCTTTGCCGTGATGCTACTCGACCTGCCGGATAGATTGAAGTGGAAGGATCGCCGATATCGGATCCTTTACGGTTTCAGATGTTGTAATCTAGTATGACATCCTTCGAGTACTACAGCCTGGTTAATGTTAATAATTTAGGTCTGTCGAATCATACTATGCACGCCGTAATATGGGCCGACAAAAAAATGTTCATGGGGGAATGAGTTTCTTTTCGCCTGCTCTCTCAGTTAGGCGTCCTGGTGATGCGTGTTTAAATTGTTCGCAATGAAAGGTCGGAGCTCCCACTGCAATCTTGAGTAGATTGTGACGGTTCATTTACTTTCGATTTCCCAAATTTCCGGCTAATTTTATTTAAACCGTTTGTGGAAATAAAAATAATCCATTCTAATATCCGTGTTTGTTAATTGATGTCCTCTAAAATCAGACGACATTCAATAACCACTGCATCCATAAATTATCGACTGCAACGCCAGGATGTGACAGCGGCCATATGCTCGTACCTGATCACCCCAGCGACGGGTTTCCGAAAAAGTTAACATGGGACACTGATTGGTTGGGACGAAGCAGTCCCGGCATCGAGCCAAAGCGACACGGTTGAGGATAATGGGTAATAAGCTAGCTTCATTGTTTTTTCTAAAGGAAATGGTCGAGTGTTCTTCTGAGAGAACATACAAACAAAATATTCCACCTGATAATTAAAGGCTATATGCATTTTGACATAATGAGTACCCACATTCGTAACAACGAAACAATCTTCGGTTACAAAATATCAGGTAGCTCATCACTGTGGCTATAGTACCGTTGATAAATGATATTGTATGGGGTGAGTAACAACATTTTTTTCTAGAACAGATGGATGTAGGACGATAGGGTTCGGTTTATTAGGATGATTTTTATTCAATCAAAATACGTTTTTTGTTGGTAAATTATACGAGATTCAGCTGAGTGCGTTCCACTTTGGCACAGAAGGCAAAAGTAAATGACCACCCAAACCTGTCAACGACTGGCATTCCAGCTCCATACCCAAATACTACAGTCGGGTGTGTAACGGGAAATTGCAAATTATTTAATTCTTGTGAGCAAATTTCGAAACAAAATTGCAGTGATGTGCTTAGCATTGATAAATATGCATCGTTCAATGGTGATTTCTGTCATGAAAAAATACCATGTAATACAAGTTTCATGAAAATGCTCCGACTGATAAGGTTTATTCTGTTTCACGTCTGAGTTAAATCGATCGTTTCTATTCCAGCTAATGATTTCTCGTTCCATTAGCCTTCGGACGACGCTCTTTAATTGCAATTCCGAGCCTCTGCAGTTGACGAAACATATCAGTTTTTGCACCCGCTACTTCCGCCGGGAACTTGTCGACTGCAGCATTTGTTTTTGTTCAGTGCAGTTGGGTTTTCCTTATGTGTTTAGAATGACCTCTGATGGCTGTTCAGTTTCAATTATTCTGCAGTCGAGAATGTAAATAAGTTGAGGGAAGGGGAATTGAATTAATTGCTCGAGCTGAGAGTATGTGGCACTATCACTCTGTCACACGCCCACTTTGTATGAATTATTAATCTGCCATCCCCCACGGGGGTCTTCTCGAGGGAACAACGGCGTCAGAATGTCCCATTATTGGCAAACTTCAACCGAGTTGAAGTTCCTGTCGGAGGATGAGAAGTGACGGAAGCTGCAGGTTGTTGGAGGAACTCTGAAGGAAATGGCGATTCGGATAAAAAAATCGGGTGGTTGGATGGATAAGGAAAATCAATTTACAGGTATATCGGATTAACTGCTGCAAGAAACAATAATGTTTGTTTTTTCTTTATCAAGTTATTGATGTGCAAAATAATCATAAACTCTTATTATTATTGTTACTACTAGCCACACAATTAAAAATTTGACGTCTTCTAACAACTATTTTGCCTCATGTTGAAAATGTTCTAATGTCAAAATATAAAAATTGTCTGCGAATTCTTTTTTTCCAGGATTTATTGGGATGTACAGTAACTAGGTTTCTAAGTGATATTTTCACGAGCTGCAACTACATAGGAAAGCAAAAGGTTTGTCAAAACAGAAGATTAATGAAGTTTTCCTACCACATTTTTAAAAATATCACTAGATGATGGATGGCAGTAGCAATAAATTTAATTAATATAAAGTTTTGTAACGATGCTCTCCTTTATCTAACCTTTTCTGTAAATTCACAGTACCTTAATGAATACTAGTAACAAAAGACAACCGTTTGAACTCACGTATTCAATTTTCATTTCGATCTTGATAAGAATTCACAGATACAATGACTATGAGTTAGATGAAAATTATATGTTAAATTACAATTAACACTTTGAGTGTCATGATTTTTTTTTCTGCACAAACTGAGTATTGCTTGTGTAGAACGTCTTGGTTAAGTTCATTGTTTTGAACAGCAGCACTTATATTATCAACATCGTGTTCCAGAACAGCGTTGCATTTTTTTCAGCATGGAGATCGCAAAGTTCCAACAACAATGAATAATAAAATTACAATATAAATGGATGAAAAGAACCTAAGGTTTTAGGAAAAAAAGGGATGGTTTCAACTAGTTTAATGGCTTTAACCTCCGACAGAGCCAGTTGTTTAAGTCAAACCACTATTTTAACTTTTTTGAGGCAGACTTTCACTCCTCAGAAGCTTTCGGTGTCATCCAACGACCTGTGGGGATGGATCAAATTACCCTTGGCGCTTGTTATGGAACATTATGATATGAACAAAGACCTGGCCAAATAAGACCACTAAACTGACGTTCTTACTCGTACAACAACGTCATTTCTCACCCAATCAGAAGTGCAACTTCCTTCTTTCCGCTTCTCCAAATAAATTTGTATTTCCGACACTCTTCGTAAATAAAACCAGCCTTGGCTAAGATATTAGGGACTCAAGGTTTAGCTGACTGCTCGATAGCTTACTTCTCTGCTTGGTAACTATTTTGAGGGCTCGGTAGCTAGCCTTATATGCGGAAAGCTCTCCCTGCGTTTTGAAAGCCCAACCTGCAATTCAGTAGCTCGTTCGATAGTGCGGTAACTTACCAGCCAGATCTGCAGCTCACATGGCGGCTCGGAAGCTCACCTGACGAGTCAGAACCTCACGCGTTGGTTTGGTAACTCACCTGGTGGTTTGGAAGTTCAGCTGACAGATCGTTGTCTGTCATGTCGGTTCGTTAGTTTCCCCAATGGGTCGGGGCTCAAAATAACGGGTCGGTAGATCTCCCGACGGGTATGTAGCTCAATTGACCGCTTAGTGTTACAACTGATGGGTCATCAACTCATCTAATGGTTGGAAGCACACCTGACAGCTCTGAAGCTCACCTGACGGGACAGTAGGTTACACGTTGCGATGGTAGCTTACCTTTCGTGGAAGAAGGTCAAATGATAGCTTGACAGCACCCCTCACGAAATGACCCCCACCTGAGACGTTGGCAGCTTAGATGACGGGTTGGCAGTTCACCTAACGAGTTATCTGCTTACATGACGAGTTGTCAGATGAACTGACGGTATGTAATTCACCCAACAGGTTGGCAGAAATCCTGAAGGGTTAGAATCACATCAGAAAGGTTACTTGGGTTTGCAGCTCCCAAGACGGTAGATCATCACTCGTAATGAGTCATCAACTTCCTTGGTACGTCAATAGCTCCCCTGACGAATTGGCAGATCATCGATGGGATCACAGCTCATCCCAACTTGTTGGTCACTCTCCTGACAAGTTGATAGCCTGGCGGGCAGGGTGCCTGCAACCGCTTCGTTGGCGGAGAGATAACAGTATATTATTATTATTATTAAATCATTGAATTCCATCGTCTAGCAATGGGCTTTCAATTTATCTTAAATTATACATAACACTTCATTATCATGTACACTATTTAAATTAACGTAATTAATAGTTCAATGTAATTCGTCGCAGCTCATCGCTAGTGTGCCTCCGGTTCTTATATTATGCAACAAATTATTAATTACAATATTATAATCAATGATTAATAGATAACGTCTTTTTTGAAGTAAGAATCATGAATGCATGTTGTTGGGAAATCAATAATAATTGAGGATGGACAATCATGCATACACCAGGTGGGGAATTCACGAATACATGGGGTTGGAACAATTACGAATACATTGGGTTTTTGGGGGGGGGGGGAATCTCGAATATATGGGCTAGGACATCCTGAGAACATGGGGTTGGTAAATCAACATATTGCGTTAACATATTGTTCAGATAGCTCTAAAAAATTGTATAAATAAAGAAGAGATGAATATTCAACTTAAATTATACATAATGAATTTACATAACACTGAATATCTGCACTTCATGACCGCTAGGAAATTATTAAATAATTGGCAATCACAATAATTCAAACATGGAGTGCAGAAGTGGGATGAATATGCTTCTGCTATAGCTAGAAGATAATGCACAATATAATTTTAGGTGACAATAATTGTATCATCCAAAATGGTACGGTGATTGGTAGATATAATTCAATGAATTATATTCACATTGAAACAAAATATGCAAAAAAAAGCCTGGCGTTGGAAAATCAATAAAAAATGAGGTTGGACAGTCATGAATACACGGGTGGGGAAATCGCGAATACATGGGGTTAAGACAGTTACGGATTGATAGGGTTGGGGAAATCGCTAAATATATGAGATTAGGAAATCCGGAGAACATGGGGTTGGGAAACTAACCAATTGCGCTAACATGCTGTACAGATAATATTTGAAAAAAAAGAGGTGAGTAGACGACACAAATTATCCAAACAGTATTTGCATAACAATGAAAATATACACTTCATGACCGCTAGGAAATGATTAAATAATTGACAATTTAAAAAAAATCAATACAGTAGTACAAAATGGGATGAATATGCTTTCACCATAAAGGATAATGCACAAAAAAAGTTTATGTGACACTGATTCTATCACCAAAATTGGTGCGGTGATTGGTAGAAATAATTCAACGAATTAAATTCACATCGAGGTTAACTGTCAAAGATGGAAAAACGATTAGATGGTGTCTCAGCGTTGAGAGTTATGGTGGTGGAGGTTTGTTTCGGACATGCTCATGAACAGAATGCATTTTGTGGTTACTAGTATTATGCATTTAGCATGTGTTTGTGGGCAAAGTTACCGTTTGAATTGATCGGTCAGTAGATGTTTGATGAGCTTATTCTTGAAGGACGTGTTGGAATCAAGATTCTTGAGGCTTATTGGGAGGTTATTCCAGGATTTTGGTCCAGTGATTTAAAAAGCTCGACAGGCAGTTTCTGTTTTCCTGTGTTCAACGAGCAGAGAATTATTATTTCACGTGAATAGATTGTTCCTTTCACCTCGAGACTATATGTGCATTTGGCTGCCGGGTGAATGTTTTTCTAGAAGATCGTTATGAATTCTGATCGACTCATGGAGTGCCAGTTTTTTGTCGATATTGAGCCATTGTAGTTTTTCAAGGAGAGGACTAACATGGTCTCGTTTTCTGTGGTTACCATCGCATGTTATTCTTGTTGCAAAGTTTATTAAACGTTGCACTTTCTCTCTTTGAGTTTTGGTTCATTTCCCCCAAAGTGTAAGTTAGTAGTTAACATGAGAAAATACTAAAGCGTGGACAATCAGTATTCCTGATTTGAAATCCTTTTTTTTTTTGCGGAGTTTAGAAACATAAGTGTTCCATTCAACTTTGAACACAGAGTAGTTACGTGGTGTTTGAAGGAAAGATCGGGATCAAACCATACTCCCAGACTTATAACTTTATCTTCAACTGGAATGTCAGATTTGCCTATCCTGATGGAGAAATTCATTGGAACTGCTTCTTTGTTCGAGTTCGAGCCGAACAAGATGCATTTTGTTTATTCAGAGTTGAGCTTGAGCCCATTTTTATCATACCAAGATTTCAGATTAGTTACAGCTGTCGCAGCGTCGTCTTTCAGCGCATTCAGATCTGACGGTTTTCGGGAAAGCAATATTTGAACATCATCGGCGTACACTACCATTTTTGCTTGATTTTTTGGTAAATCACAGTCGATGTCATTTACAAAAATCAGGAACAACAAAGGGCCAAGTATCGAACCTTGAGAGACCCCAAAGGCAACCGTGGCCGAATTTGACATAGATGCGTTATCGAGTTTAACTGATTATTGCCGATTTGTCAGATAACTTCTGAACCAAGTAGGGTCAATTCCGATGTTGCGGAGCTTGCCAAAAAGAATTGTATAGCTCACACAATCGAATGCTTCCGATAAGTCTAGCAATACCAGCAGAGATACATGCCCCTCATCAAAGTTTGTGTACAGATCTTCAGTGATGCTCATAAGTGCGTCCTCTGTTGACTATTTTCGCCGATATGCATACTGGCAGTCGTTCAACAGCTTGTTTGATTCGAGGTAATCAATCAATTGGATGGATATTGCCTTTTCTAGAATCTTGGATAGGACAGGCAGAAGGCTGATCGGTCTAAAGTTGGATGGTTCACTCATGTCCTCATTCATGTCCCAGATATTGTAGGGCTAAGCTGTCTATTCCTGTAGAATTTGTGTTCCTCAAGGCAAGTATAGCTCGTTTTACTTCGTGTTGCGATACTCGCTTTGGTTTCCATTTGACGTTTGCAACTTGGTCGCTGTCTCCATCGAAAACTTTTGGACTCCATGTATCTGTTGCGTCGCTCTGTAATCCTTGATAAGCTTCCTGGGTTACCTCTTCAACAAACATGTTCCCTAACTCCAGCGAAGTAGTTGTTAAAATTCTCTGAAGTTGCTTGAGTGTTCGGATAGGTAGGCGAAATGATCTTTTTTTTGTAGGTAACAATTCATTTTAGCACATTCCACGTTTATTTTTGATTGTTTTTGCACTGTTCTAGTTCCTCATAATGGTATTTTATTTAATATTAAGAGTATCCTTCATGTAAACTACGAGTAGGATATAGGAAAATGTTTCAACTGATATGATACTCGTTCGAAAAGCAACTAGCATGCCACTTAGAAAGGAAGTAATCCGAATCTCATAGACGAACCAAAATGAGAACATGAATACCCATGAAGTGACCATACTGAAAATATTGTTCTAAGTGCTTGAAAATGACATAAGGTCATCGCAAATAAGCGTTCGATTTCTTTTCATCGCCACAATAACATGGTTTTCTTTGCACTCATTGAACGGTATAGATGTGACTATAGAGAAGATCAAAATGATATTATTGATATGTAAAATTTGTAGCTCCAGAAAACAAGGTTAGAGAATTTTTGACATTGCGAAATTGGGCTTATCGCGCTCAAGCTTCGGGTTCTGGCATTCAATGCAAGAAGTCTGAATGGGTAGAGTTCTTAATAAGTTTTAAGAAGGTTAGTTGAACACTGGTTTTAGGCAAGGTATCTGCCGTTGTGAAATAGTTCTCACACCTATGGTGACCAAAATCATGAACATTTCACATAAATAGGTTGATGTGATAATCAAGTGTTGATACTAAATATAATTTACACATCATCTGGCACGGCCCCAATAACGAGTTACTTAAATAGTTGAATTAATAGCCGTAGAGTTTCGCCACTGTTGTTTGTCGACAGTGACAGACAATCTTATTATTTTTCATTTTAAACGGGATGCTGAAGCGGATGCACAGGAATTGAATTATGAGACATTGCAGAGGAATGCGACGTTAAATGTAACTTCTTAACGATGAAGATGACGTTCAGTCACAGTTGTCGAGTACCACTGCTTTTGTTACGAGAGTTGATGCGAATTTTCGACCGCTTAGGCCTCTAGAATGGTTATAAGTGAAAATAAAACAAATTTAATTGCTAAATAGTTTTATTTGTTTGTCAATTGTTTCCGTGGTGAAAAGTTTGATGAAGGTAGACAAAACTCCACCGATTATCTTTCACATTTATTATCATAACGAACGGGTTTGAGCAACTGGTCAACGCCAGGATAGATGAACCCACGTCATGCATGTATTCAGGACATGAGACGAAACAATACTTATCAACTTCAAAATATATAGAGACTTCCTAAGAAGTCTCTATCGCCCTCGAAGCAATTATTAAAATTCCTCATTATCTCGAATTCCTAAAGGCCAGCTCGGCATTGCAATGGAACAGTGAAGTTTGGACGAGCTCAGCAGCACATAAATAAAAACTTTAGATTGAGTTTTTTCTAACAGATAGGCTGTAAACATCATAACTTAAATTCTGTTTGCCCCCGGGAACACAACGTATATGAAAAATTCTATTTTTCATAGAAACATTTCGTCCAAAATGAGAGAATTATAATTGTAAACGTAATACCATTGCATATACTTTGTGATCACTTAAATTCTCCCACTCAAACGGTCAGTGTAGGAGCTTCGTGATCATCATATTCCAACTGTGTTTGCCTCATACACCATATTATATGACCGGATGAAATACGTGTTTTTCGGCTCTTTGCCGGTTGATGCAAATCAGAAACTGGGCCTACAATTGTTTCTGAATAAAACAGAAAGGTCTGAATATGTTTTAATTCGATCGCTGTCATTGTCTAAGATGGTAACAAAGAATGTAAATGAACAAGAGGATCTTGCAGCAAAAAAAAACTCTAAGGGGACATTTAATGCATTTACACATAATCAATCAATTGTCTACATTATTTTGTGTTAACTTTTTTCAATGGATAGACAATTGTTAAGTGTTGCGCTTGTTTTATCAGGAATAACGAGTATTTAGTCGATAAAAGCGTTCCTCATTATGTTATTGTGTTTGCACTTAATATAGCTAATGTTATCAATGTTATTTAAGTGTAAATTTAAACTGAAGTATGTGCATCCATTTAATTGTAGCACAATCGAAATACAGAATTTCAATAACGAGAGCTAGCGCTAAAATTATTTCCGTTCACGCGCACTATCGCCACTTCACTTCACCTCACTGTCATGGCCGGACACTATCATAACCGCTAAAAATCTTTCATCCCACGTGTTTTCTACCTAAACGATGTTCCAGCCCACAAGCATTTTCCGTCACTTCAAAATCTGCCACTGTCATATCTGCCCCTGTCTTTACACCTAAACAGGCGTACCAACCTACTGGATATCACTTTAATGAAATTTCAATAGAAAAAAGCTTAAAAACGGCATAACGTACTCTAAAACATATTTATGTTTGCCCTGCGGGTTAGAAATACGTACCTTGGCCTCACGGGTTAGAAAGACGTACAATAGGTTAGGTTAGGTTGGGTAGGAAAAGTTTCAATAAAGTGATAACCGGTAAAATGGTACGTCTCGTGGCTGATTCTGACGTGGGCTGAAACAGAGTTTAGGCAGAATAGCACCGGCAGATACGACAGTGGCTGGTGTGATCGAGAAGCGCTATGAATGTTCACTGTTAAAAAATGGTACCCTAGGTAGGTAGTCAGAACAACTTGTTGCTGATAAGGCAGTTTGCGGAGATGAAAGGGGCTGATCTGACGTTAGCTATAAAGGAATTTAGGGCCAGGGAGAGCGACCCATCAATAACGGGACCTTTATTAATGAAGAGTCCTTCACTTGTGTTCACTGTCGCCCTATTCCTAGGGCAATAAGCCAATTGCTCGCAACAGATACCCAAAATTTACTCACGACAAAACTGCAGCTAACATTCTGAGTATATACACCATGGTGATGACGGACACTTGGTTTCAACTGGCGCATGCAACTTCTCTTCTCGTTCATGAGGTCCGGATTCAAAATTATTGGTTGTTCTGAGAAAACAATTCGATTGAATCGGCCAAGAAAATGGTGCAGAGCTATAAAATACTCGTTTACTTATTGCGCCCATGTTAAACATACATTGTTATTAGTTGTGCAAAGATAGTTCAAAATAATATCCTATAAAGTGAGACATAAATGCATATTTACGTCGTGATAAGTTTTAATTCGACAATTTGATGTCATTAGTTCACAAATTTCATAGTTGCTTGGAAGTCCTTGATATATGAGTAACGAAAGGTAAATGTTTTTTGAGAGTAAAGTTTGAGGAGCATGGCTGGAGTAACGATGAGAGATAGAGTTAATAACAACGATAATCGAATTAGAACGGAGATGGTGAAGAAGTTAGACAACGTAGATACACGTGTCCTCAGATGGTTCGGGCACATGGTGAGGATGGATGATGTGAGATCGGTGAAAACGCGTAAGCCTAAAGGTAGACTAAATTTTGGTTGAATGGATGGCGTGAAGTATGCATTAGGAAGGAGAGACATAAGTGTGAAGGAAGGAAGAGAGCAAACAATCAATAAGCGTAATTGGAGATAATTATGAATGTGTGATTGTTGACGCTGTCCTCATATATTTTCTCGGCCCACGACCATCCCATTCAAGAAACCGAACTATAATCACAAGAGAGTCTTTCTTAAATTTGATCCTAAAATTGACATGCGAAACGCTTTAAATTGAATCAGAAAATACACTTTTCTGACAATAGCTGGGAACCGCCTACCAGGCTCTTTCAGACTGATTTGGCAAGCTCATTCGTAACCAACATCATTTTACTATGGTGAAAAAATGTTGCATTCATCCACTGGTATTCAACAAGGAGACAGACTTGGACAGGCACTGTCTCTTTGGGGGGTGATGAGGTAATTCATTTCAATTTAAATTGTTTGAATCTAACAAACTCCCTTTTAACATCTAATGATTTGCATTGTCCGTCAAATAAATGGCCTTGAAGGTTTGAGAAAACAAACAAACGAAGTATGATCGTGGTCCTGGTCACTATGACGCAGCAGGTGGAACCCACTTTTACTGTCGGGCCCTGCTGTTGATACTGACTTCAGGCAGTCCTCCTGACTCAGAGTGTGTGTTGCGGGATTTTTGACTGAACATTTTAGTGAAAAAGGGCCAAGTTGTGAGTGTAGATGGGGAGTGTGAGGGCGCCTTACCGTAGGACACCACTTTCCTGAGGGATTCGGCGTGGTGTCTGTATCCGTTTCTGTAATAGTTCACAAATTCACTAGTTCGTCTTCCAAATTATTTTAATATCAATAGAACAAAAGGACGAAATGTAAGAAAAGCAATACCATTTAGAAGCAATCATAAAAAAAAGAGTTTAGAAACAAAATGCAACTGTATGACACAAGTAGCTTTCGTTTGGGATTGTTTGTTCATTTATTATTTATGACTTTCAACTTAAGCCCCTATCTGACTGGCATGCAGTCATAATTTTCTGAAATAAAACTCACGCTTACTTCATTTAACTTGAGAAAAGTTCACTAAGTATATTTTTAACTTATAATATTCCGTTGCATTCGAAGTGTTTTTTCCAGTCGCAGATGGGTTAGGCAGCTTCAAATTTGGGCTGCAAAGACTCTTTTTCGATAATTCGAGCTTATATAGTGAATAATTCTGGATAAGATACTGAATAAAGAGATTCATTATTTGCATTAACTGTTGATCATTGCATTGTTCGGATCTTTATGACAAAGACGCAAGGACGTGGCCCCATCCACCTCAATCTGAGAAGGTTGCGTATCAGTTGGAGGAGCTGTGGCAAATGAAACGACAAACAAATATAATTTGGAGTAGCTTCAAATTATTTGTCATGGTTATTTCATCGCTCATTAATGACTAAATGAGTAATTGAAACGTTTTCATACCTAAGGTCCAAACCTTTCAATCATATACATACTCATACCACGCTTTCTTTGTCTAATGGTTGTTCTTTGCCTATAAATGTGATTCATCTATTAGACATCACTGCATTCATACCGTATTTAACTCGCATTGAATGTAATAAATTATCAAATTATATTTATTTTCCTGCCCCTTTATAATATTAATTCTACTTATACGCTAATAATGGCGGTTTTAACCTTGGTGACCAGGCAAGTAATCCGATGACAGGATTCGATATGCAAATTATAACGAGCAAACAATTTGCATGCTTGTGAAACGATAATAAAATCTCTCAACATTGAACCTCCACGTTTTAGATTTATTTTCATTGTTTTATTTCCCAACGCTTTCACGATGCGCTGAACTGACGATAACGTGCTTATGCCACAATTTGATGTGTTACGCAGTCAATGACAAAGAATTGGCAGCGATACACTGACCTTATAAAGTTTCCTAAGACGACACATGAACGTTTACCATGTGCCTCCTTTAATTGAACTAATAATTCAACAAATGACGTAGCGACATATTTTTATGAGACGATCCTTTGAAGAACAGATGTATAGACATAGACATGTATAGACATACAGCCGTTTCCCCCAAGTTAGGGGGGTGACTAAGCTAGGCGGACACAGAGGGGGGAGGCGCCAAATCTCCCCGCCACAAGACCGCCGTGTCCCTGCCGAGGCTCGAACTCGCGACATGCAGCACCAGAGGCTGACACTGCAGTCGGATACGCTAACCACTCGGCCACGGCGGCCCTGCCCCTTTATAATATTTATTTTACAGATGTAGCTTTTTCATATTATTGAAGCCAGAAACGAATCATTAAGAATGTGGAAAAATTCCGGATATCCCTTTAGTCATTTGTCCAACGCTTGTGAAAAATTATTTCGAAAAAAATGTTTTGAAGTTCACCTTGACAGTGTCTTGCATTTCAACGATTTCTCGACCTGGTTTCCAAGAGAATTCCGAACTTTTTTTGTGTTCAGACAGCAGTTATCAGAACTTGCGGTCACTGTTTCATACAAATTAAACCTGGAATTATTCTGGCTCAATCCGGACAGGAATTCCCAACAAAGTTTAATTACAATTGTGGAAGGGTCCTGAATAATGCTGAGTTAGAATTGTGGTCATACTCGGATATGTTTAATTAAAGTGAATCAAATTAATACTTTCATTGCTTATTAGGGAATGTTTCTGTTATTACGTGGTGATGTCACTGGAAACCTATCAAATAAACATTTGGAGTCATGATTCTGTTTGAATTCAATGTCAACCAGCGAAACTGTTACCACCAGCTTCAGTTGAAGGAAGACTGAATAATATGACTTCAATACGAGATATTTGTCAAGCAATCATACGTGATGGCGCCGATTTCACTTTAGTTTTTGGCAGGTTCTGTTGATTTCAATTGAGAAGCAATTAGGGTTGTAGACATCGGCCTAACATTCTCTAATGGTTTGCCAATAAATTATTTTCAAACTAAATATTATTATTTGACAATCAGAAACAGTAAACCAGAAGATCAACTGTCTTACTCGGATATTTGATGATATCAGAATGTTCGATTGCTATCATATGTCAATTATCAGTGTTTTGTCTGATCTCATGTAATGGCATAAAACTGAATCACAATGTATCGCCCACGAGCTCTCTTCATTTGATGCTCTAATAATATCAATTCAAATTTAATACGCAATGCTTCTTTCAGATTTCTGATGGAATAGCTTCGAGACCCTGCGTAACGAAATTCTTTCTGCGACTGAGAGAATAAGAGAGACCAGCTCTTATTGCATGTATTCTTACCCAGCTCATGAACAACTGACAAGCTCATCGACGAAAAACAAACTCCATCATTCTGTGCTCGATGTGGTTTGACACCCATAACAAACAACTGCGATATGATTTTGATCCTTGTTATATGAACATGGCCAAAAAACATCAGCAGTGAACTTTTTGTATATCCCACAACTATAGATGTAATTTCGATACGATTCCAGCAGCAACGCAATCATCCAGGATGATGTAAACTGAAAACAATTTATTTATTTATGATATACATAACTGGAAGAAAACTTCAGCAGTCTTCGCTAAACGGTAATTGAAAACAGGTTTTGTGTATTAAACTGAACCTGATTCGTAAATAGATACGATATTCTACTCTATGAGGTTGCATGATTTTATTTCGTTCACTGATGTTCGTCACTTTCTCTAGTAGTCTTGACCTCGTCGATGATTTTTAATTTGTCCTTTTCTGGTGCAGAACAAGAAACAAATTTTGCATGAAAATCCGTTCTGAAATAACAACGCAGGCGGATGCAGTCATCACATTCCAAATGTTTTATTTTACCCTCGAACGTTTACTTGAATATGTTTGCAATGAACTCTAACCACAATAGTTCAACCGCGATCAGTTTAGTGTCAATCATCAACATTTCGCTTCCGTTCAATGCGCAATGATATGCCCATTTTCTTCCCATCATTTATAGCGCATCGTTCATTTTGTTGATGAAATCGGAGGCCCATTTTTGCGTATGACTTCTCCGAACTTTTGTTCGTTCATCATTCATGAAACTTATTGCGATCATTCGATATGAAAGGTCGCAAATGAATGACCCTCAGGAAAAATTGCACCCATGAAGTATTCTAATGTCATTAAAATTATTTGGGAATGAAAATGAACCTTCATCGCATGATACACTTTTCTTCATAACCGCTCGTATTCATCATTATTGTATCGTTTTCGATTACAATGATTATCGTGAAGTACTAAAATTCGATGCCAAATGTAAAAAAAAAATCTTTAAAATATCGTTTGATAATACCAACGAATATCTTTGAATAAATATAATATATACGTCTAATCCGTGATAATTTTATTATGCTTCTGATATTTCGTTTATATCCTCAATTTAGTTCGAATGAGGAGAAGGACTGCATCAATTATCCTCGGTATCGCAGGCGATTATCTTCGTATTTCATTATTGATAACTGATTACTGTCATTTCGCCGTCAGTGAACTTTCGATGGGAAACTGAATCAAGCCGCTAACAAATTTTCACGGAACGTAATGATTGCTACATTAATTGATTAACTAGAAAATCGCACTGTAAAATTATTGATAAATTCCATAACGTATTTCTCAGAACATAAGGAATAGAGTATTTTCACCAGGATGAGCTTGTTTGCATGGCTCCAAATATTCTCTCAATTTCAGAGTTATGTTTGAATTCAGGTGCAATCGCACTTGGAGTGCAGCGTATCACTTTCTTATCGCCCTGCGAGAAAATTTCCTTGAGCCAGGCTACTAACTAAATTACTCACGTGACATCAATCGAGACGTTGACTCAAAAAAGTCAGACACGTCGGCTTCCATTGAACATAAACTAAGCGAACAAGGCATGTGACCCCATGAAGTGTTTCTGCAAACATGGAAATATCAGGATTGAAATGCGTTTGAAACGGTACCATGATAAATGTTCAAAGAAATAAATTGGTTATCCCAAGTTCAACAGCGTGATCATGAAAGCACGAGTTGTTAGTGAACGAACTTTTATTTTAGATCGATCTATTTACGGGGGAATCAAATGTTTTCCAGAAGGTAATGGAATAGCTCTGAAATCAAATGATTACAATTCAACCGCTTCCGAAATTAAATACAATATATATTCACGACTCATAAATACCTTCACATCATACCCATTGGGGAAAGTTCTCTCGACCAATCGATAAAAATCTTCGAATTGGGCAGAAAGAAAGAGAAACCATAACTTGAATGTATTGTCTTGCTGCTTTATAAGTATTCTTATCGCACGCGAGTAACTGACCGACGCGGGAAATAAAAATGAATCACTTTTACTA
Source organism: Gammarus roeselii (assembly GCA_016164225.1). NCBI lineage: Eukaryota > Metazoa > Arthropoda > Malacostraca > Amphipoda > Gammaridae > Gammarus > Gammarus roeselii. The sequence continues at coordinate 7,194 of SDVV010002103.1, read as the reverse complement.
TTGGGTTCAACTACGTACAACGCTGAGTACACACACATTTGGATTGGTTGCGCTTCTGTCTAGGTAACGTGTCAATTTAGTGACCTTTTTTGTTTCACAGAATATTAGTCGCTCCCAGAGATTTTGGACGGAAACAGAATCCAAAACGATGTGGGACACTTCTATCCCGAAGGCGATAACAAATAAACGTTTCATAGGTTTCAAATAAATCAATTATTGCTTGATGATCGTTTGGCATTTAGGTTTCAGTGATTGTTTGTTAACAGCATGGTATTCGGAAAAAGTTAGATTTTATTCGAAGACTTGCAATCTTTTTTGCAGTGTTCGAACACTTTAATCACAATGGTTTAAATGGAAACTGAAACGGGGACGACGTAGACAAGCGCGGACTGAAAATGTGCGCCAACGATTCTCAACATTGCTAGCATCAAAATGGTTACCAGCTCTTTTCCGGAAATGAGATCCACTTTTGAATCAAGCTTTTTGACATTGACAGTATGTTACTCATCGCACAAGCTACTGGATTCTTCACAAACGTCGTAAACACAAGACTATCTTGATTTCATACAATCATAGACGTCAAGTTCAATCCAAGATTATATGCATAGCAAACCATTTTGAGAACCGCTATTCCTACCTTTTATTAACGTGATGCATTGAATAGAAAATAATACGATATTCTCAGTTTTTAAATGTTAGGGAAGTAAAATAAACTCGGAACGACAGTGGAACAAAACTCAACCTTATGTGTCATTGTCATAATAGTGTTATACCTCGGCTTCCAGGACATCCCTAGGTCCTGGAAGCATTGGTATGGAATTGCTAGTGTAGCTTTGATTTTCAGCAAAATACTCTAGAACTTGGAGGTGAGAAAACTTTACCTCGAGTCGTGGCGATTGCCAATCAAATTTCTCGAGCAATGAAACCCCTAAAACTTTCTGGATCATGAGAATGAGAGTCGATCTTAAAAAAATATGTACATTTCTAAGTGATCAACTTAGGACATAATGAATAAACTCGGAATACTAACATAAATAGCCCATCGTTCGACGCTAAAGTGAGCATTTACCGCGCCTATTAATGATGACCTTAGTGATGTACGACAAATATACTTTCGATTCAGGCAAAAATACATTACCATATACGAGCTTATGTATCTGAATAACTTTCGTACTGTCGACGTAGCATTTTACATCCATTGATTTGAATCCTCCAGTGGCATGGTAGAATTAAAGCCACACACTCCTCGTCATTCTCGCGCTAGCTTCCCCGACTGTTATTTGAGGAGGTTGGTGAAAGAGGGCATCCAATGAATTATCAGCACAAACGCCATACGCATGGTTTTTAAGCACTCCAAGATTGCATTGATTGTTTGATTTACAAAACGCGCTATTGAAATCATCCCTTGACAGAAACAGTTGATTGGAAAGAGCTTTTTAATATGGGCTCATCTGATTGATATGTGTACACAGAAACTGCCTTCGGGTATCGGACACTCGTATGCACATCGCTTATATACGAGTGTGATGAGATGGATTAAATCATATTTGTTGGTGACACCGAGATCGATTCTTCCGTCATTATTAATCTGGTCTGCTTTGTTTCTAGATCGTTGTGAGTCAAGTAATGATATCATTTGCTGATATTCTAAATTCGTTATATGAATTCAATTGAGCTGGAAAAATATATTTGCTTTTCTCCCTCGGAAGACCATACATTATTCAACTATAAAAATCTGTGATTTCAAACAGTGATCTCAGCGAATCAGGTCGCAGGAATTGGTGATTTACTCCTATACTTATCGAACGTCGTGCGCACTGTAGGAATTTGCATAATTCACAATACCACTGGTAATCATTTTTTTTTTGGATAAATGGGGCGGAAAAAATAATCTTCACAGGAAAAAGCGTTTGATTAATTTTACCAGTCGGGTACCAGACTAATGATTTTTAGTTTAAGGGCATATAACACGTAACATTCTTGATTCGTACAACACTGAGATATTTTATCGGTTGTATCACATGTGATTTTACAGCGTTAGAGTTACTGACCGGCGCTCACAGAAATGGAGGCTCGCTGTATTCATTTCATAGAGTTTGCAACGGTACTTCACAGAATACAAATTTCGATGTTGTAGATGAAGTGCGTGCATTCTGAATCCTTTAGAAGGTCCTTTCGAAAGTATGAAATTTAGACCACATTTGATTATATTTTTACCAATCTTCCGGGATTTAAATAAATCTACCGGTATTTAAAACAATCTACCGGAAAATCCCACTTGTATAACTAATAAGCGGATAATCAGGAATGATTGTGCGTAAATTATAAATAATTAAATTTTGCATTCCACTTAACTTAGGAAAAACTCAGGAGTTCCCTTTAAACATTGATGCTTACAGCAGTTGTGGACCAGAAGAAAAACCGAGAAGGCAAATAACTCGTCAGTGCAGATTGCTGTTATTGGAATTCGTTTGTGTGTGATACGTACGATGTTCGAAGGAAAATAAATTTGATCATTTTTTTGGATTGATAACTATTGTCATCAGATGAAATTTCATTTATCTGGTTCGTACCAATAACTAAACCCGACGGAATACGCTTAGAAATGCTTCATCATTAGTTAAATGCGAGCTTGGCATATGGAAAAGGGTAATCATATGGTCGAACCTCATAATGAAGTTTATATCAACGAACAAAAGCTTTAACGATCACTATTACTGAAACCCGTTTAATATTGAAATTCAACTATTGTTCGTCTCAACGAGGTTGCAATCTGATGTTGTATTTAATAAACAGTATCCTGCGTAAACGAATTTCAGTATTTTTTGGCACCAAATGTTGCAAAAAGCTTCTTTCTTAGGTAGATTGGGATAAACTCTTGAATCATTCATTACAGAACTTTTTGTAATCTTCCATTCTGAAATTGAATCATGACGGTTGACGACTAGTCGCCGGAGAACAATCCTGTTGTAATGCGCTCACTTAAATAGGATATTTTGACAGATTTTTTTAAATATTCACCTTACGTATGACTACAAAATCCCATAGGTAATAAAGAGTGTGAAGATTGACAGAATATCAGTTTGTAATGTAATATTTTAGTTCTTATCTCCTTGTAACCATTGGCGTTGACAAAGGTTCACGCGGGTCGAACAAACACATTGCCCTTCGTCTCTAATGCTGTAGTATGGTTCTATTCTAAGTGGAAGAATGAAGGACAATGCATGAATATAACGCAATTAAATGATGTACTCTGTAGACTTGGGAGACAAAGAGGTGAGGCAGAATTGTTGAGACTGAATGCTGAAGGGGATTAGGTGTAAAATGGGAGGAAGGCATGGACAGGCAGGTGATCCGCTGTCTTGATTGGAAGACAGGGTGCTGAAAGGGAGAATATAAAGGGAATCGTAAATATATGAATAACTGACCGGTCAATCCTTTCCAGAGGGAACCATTGGGATAGTTCTAACACAGATTCTTAAATATATGCAATCAGACCAGACACCAGGAACCTTAAATTACCTGTTGAACTGGTATAAATGACGGTAACAAATATACATCGTGTCTACATAATTGTTGGAGTCATTAACTCCCACGTGGCCTCAGTCATAGAAACTTCTAAGTTCCTAGCAAAGTGGATGACTGGACAATTAATCATGGAGCAATAACTATTTACAATGAAGCAAGACTGGGTGTCTGGGAAGGAGAGCACTTTAAATAAAAGTTTCCTATATGCCATCCAACATGCACGTGCATTATAACACAAGTAAAGCAAATGGGGAAACAAGGAAACTCAAGGAAATGCAACAAATGCACAAAATATATGTGGAAATAAATTTAGCAAAAATAGCAAACTGTAAGTGGTAACTCTTTGTAATACAATGCTGATAAATCAAGGTAGCAAATTATAATTTGAACAAATCAAATAAATAGCAAATAATCAATAATGTTGATCAAATGCAAATTAGGTAAAATAGTAAGCAGAGCTTAATATCTAATAGATCCATAATGAAGTACTAAATACTCGACAGAAAACATGAGCTAGAAATAATGAGAAGGTCATCACTGATGGTTTAATCAATAATGTAAATGAATATCAGAGTTAATGGATCTATGCTCATATTGAAATTAGGTTGATAATAAAATCAATAAATGAATGACAGAAATGCAAGACTAATAAAAAAAAACGTACATTACCCACCATGAGCAAGCAAAGCATAAAATTTTAGCTATGAACTTACCAAGGTGAGGGAATTCCTTCACTGAGGTATGGCACACAAAAATACTGGCAAATATAATGAATGGGCAAAGGCTTTAAAATGAACAAACAAAATTATAAATTTAGTGAACAAAAACATGACACAATTGTTGATTATTTCATGAACAATTTGGAAGGGAAAAATTATAGTGAAGCAGCGACCGAGAGGGTTTGGGCTGTAAACAATTACATTATGTTCCCCGGTATCATCCCGATCGTAATAAATGAAACACGTAACGAAAGAATTATGGGGTTAAAATCACAGGAGCAGAGGATGAATAACAACTCCACTGCGATATGTTCTATAGTGACGAATTCAGACATTTCGTCGTAACAGCGCCTGATTTCAGCGACCATTATTGCAATGATTTTGAATGTTAAGTACACGCCAGCTGCATTGTAAATTTGTTTTCAGCAGCGTAGGTGTTCAATCCTTAAAAATAAATTGCAAAGTTGACTGATTTGGTGTTATTTTGATTTATTTTAGACGGATATTGCAATGATCTCTGATGGTAACAGCTGCATCAACATACTTTCGTACATTTGGGTTTCCATATTTGACATCCTTGAGTTAAATAAAGTGATAACGCTATGACCTTTAAAGCGGAGACTCTTTGCCATTGTACCGTCAGCTCAGCCGACTCTTACGTTTGAAGGTCGGGCCTAAAATTCTCATCCAATTAATGTTCCTCATTACCACGGGGGCTATTCATGACATTACTCGACTGGCTCGATAGTTTGCTTGGGAAAAAGGAACCACTGAAAACACCATATGGCAAGTGGTAGCAGATTGGAGAGAACATTTGTAATGAGCTCCCCTGTATTAAAGGATCACTCAGTGATGGGAGTTGGGATATCAATTAAACTATGAATACTCAAACGCCGTTGCCAATCCGCACTGTTTTGAATCCTGTACCAGATAGTCGCAGGAATGTCAAGGAGACCGTTCATTTAAATTCCTTCCCTGTATATAATGTTATACGTTCGTATATTTGTTATACGTTCGTACATGATGTTTTCTCGCAGGCATATCTAATGTTTTGAATAAAAATATTTTAAATTTTCGAAAACCCATTACTGTGCCATTATTTCAGAAATGAGCATTATGAAATATTTCTCGAAATTCTTGCTATGTAATAGCAAAGCGGGGGCGTATTACACTAGGTTGTGATAATCTTCACGAGGTTAGAAATTCTCTTTAGTTTTTGATATCATTTCAATTATATAAGAATCGCTGAGCACAAATAAATTTACACAAGCAATTCCTCCAATGTACCCTTGAAATGACACAATATTAAAGTTGCACTTTTCATAAATGGTCAAACCTGAGATTTTCCACTGGATTACATTTGTGGAATCATAATTTGTGTCATCATCATCAACATATATGTTTCTTTCTTACGTTTATGCTATTTAGAAGCTGGTGATCGCAACGTTCAGACACTGCAATAGTCAGTCCTATTATGGTGTCTGTGTTGCGGAAGACGTTCGTGTGTCGAGCAAAATAGTCTGAGAATGCAGAAAGTTCATCTGTAGAAAAAAGTGTATTGAGCCTAGTACAAAACACAGCATCCTTAACATATTGGAGTAATGAATTCCCTCCACATTGTTCTTGTTAAATTACAAACCGGCAATTTCATACTTTAAATTGTTTTATCAATCGTTGCTACCTACAGTTCATCCTCATGGGATTTTGCAAACCTATCTTAATTTACCATACCATTTATCCCATTCGACCCGCTTTAAAACAGGATATGGAAATTAACAGTATGCCTACACAACATTTATAACAGAGCTCCTAATATATTTTTAAATGTATATCCTCTCTTGCTGTCAATAAATATAATAATATTCATGTTAATAAGTAAATAATATTCAGCGTCCACTAAAATCCGACAGCACTATTGACGTGCCTGATCAAACACATATGAACGAGAGACAGAATTAACGGACATATGTATATTTTCTTTGGGTCCCAAAACGTGCCATAACAAAGTGCCCCATCAATGTTAAATCCATTCCCTCGGCAACAAAGGCTCTTCCAACAGCCCTTTGAGGGTTCCATCACGTCTTTGTCCATATTAGATGAAACCTACCAGGCACTCACCAAAAAACACATCACTGTTGTTGTTCCTGCTGTCCCCTTTCTTTTTAGCTCCACACAAGGCCCTCAAAGTCTGAAGCTCGACAATGGAAGTGCTCCGTAACGCATGCAGGCGCTCCAGATCACAATAAACACTTATTGTACTGCGTCGAGGGCTCTCAAGCTGAAACATCACGATAGGTCGTGCTTAATGCAGGCAGGCGCCCTAGATCAGTTCAACAGTTATTGCCCGTGAGCGGAAGATGATGGGGGCATATATTTTATGACTTTACCAGTAAATTAATTTGTTGGTTATGGATAGAGACGATTCTTATTTTGTGGAATGATACTCGATAGACTAATGTAATAGCCTAGAACACTGGCAAGTAAAACAGTGCAGTTCTGATCCGATAGCGCATATAAAGTGTTTAGTGTTTCACTAGGTCAGAGTAAAACTGTGTACATCTTAGAGTTCATAAAACATTCCGATGTTTTAAGTGCATATCGTGAGTTCTGGCCAAAGGGTTCTAACTTTAACCATTCAACATTATTAGCGTCCTCTTCAACAAGTCAAGTGCTCATCATAAAGCCCAATTAGTTTGGGTTGCGATCGATGAATTAGTCTACCTGTGTGATAGTGTCATATGATTTTAATCGAGTTGAATATAGCTTGTCATAGTTGACGATTGTAAGACAATAATATTTCCGAAAGTTATTGACACGTTGAGGGTGAATTTCACTATATCTTCGTAATCTCGTTTGATTTCGTTTGTTATATTCACTTTCTAGAAATAGAGTGTTCAATGGTAACGAATGGGCTTCATAAACTCAGCTATCGACTAGTTGGATGTAA
>SDVV010002102.1:0-23762 GCA_016164225.1 Gammarus roeselii | reverse complement strand
TCTTCTCCTCCTGACCCTTCTCACCAGTCTCCTCCCCTTGACTCTTCTCATCTGTCCTCTTGCCCTGACCCATCTCATCTGTCTCCTTCCCCTAACTCTGTCTTCACCTGTCTTCTCCTCCTGACCCTTCTCACCAGTCTCCTCCCCTTGACTCTGTCCTCACCTGTCTCTTCCCCCTGACCCTCCTTACCTGTCTCCTTCTCCTTACTCTGTCTTCACCTGTCTTCTCCTCCTGACCCTTCTCACCAGTCTCCTCCCCTTGACTCTTCTCATCTGTCCTCTTGCCCTGACCCATCTCATCTGTCTCCTTCCCCTAACTCTGTCTTCACCTGTCTTCTCCTCCTGACCCTTCTCACCAGTCTCCTCCCCTTGACTCTGTCCTCACCTGTCTCTTCCCCCTGACCCTCCTTACCTGTCTCCTTCTCCTTACTCTGTCTTCACCTGTCTTCTCCTCCTGACCCTTCTCACCAGTCTCCTCCCCTTGACTCTTCTCATCTGTCCTCTTGCCCTGACCCATCTCATCTGTCTCCTTCCCCTAACTCTGTCTTCACCTGTCTTCTCCTCCTGACCCTTCTCACCAGTCTCCTCCCCTTGACTCTGTCCTCACCTGTCTCTTCCCCCTGACCCTCCTTACCTGTATCCTCCTCCTGACCCTCCTTACATGTCTCCTCTCCCTAACCCTACTTACCTGTCTCCTCCCCCTGACCGTCTATACCTGTCTCTTCTCCCTGATCATCCGCAAATTCTCTTTTCCCCTGACCCTCATTCCCTGTCTTCTCCCCCCTGACCCTCCTCACCTGTCTTCTCCTCCTGACTCTGTCCTCAACTTTCAATTACCATGACCCTCCTTACCTGTTTTTCCCCTAACCCTCTTTACCTGTCGCTTCTTTCTGACCCTCCTTTCCTGTCTCCTCTCACTTACCTTCCTCACTTGTCTTCTCCCTCTGGCCCTCCTAACCTGTCTCCTCCCCCTGATTCTTTTCACCTGTCTCCTCCCCCTGACCATCCTCACCTGTCTCCTCCCCCTGCCCCTCCTCACATGTTTCCTCCCCTGACCCTCCTCACTTGTCTCTTTCCCCTCAACCCTTCTCACCTGTCTCTTCCTCTTGATCCTCCTCACCTGTCAACTCCCCCTGACTCCGTCCTCCAATCAAAGCAATGAAGTTATTCCAGCGATTTAACTCGTCACGTGATTATCGGTCGGTGCCCAATTGATGGCCATCTATGTGATGTCTGTGTCGGGACCCAACTTAGCAGGGAACTAAACAGACACGGTAGCGATCTAATGGTATTGGGATCCACCGCTCAGGAATCGCAACCGTCCGTTGCAATTCTACTTGATTTAAAAATTTACTATTATCGAGGCTGGAGCTTACGTTTGGGACTAGAATTCTTACATTACGAAGGAAAACCTTCTCTCACTTATCATTAAAATCGTTCATTGAAAAGATATCTCACCCATTATGTTAAAAATATATATATATTTCACATATTCGTTTCTCGGGACCATGATAGTGGGTTTAAGCTGGCTCCTAAACTGAACTGCCAGTTTTCAGGAAACGAAAAAATTCCTACGTTTAATATCAGCGCTGACTAGTGCAATGCTCAAATACTATACGTACGGTGTTCTATCAGCGCTGACTAGTGCAATGCTCTAATACTATTTGTACGGTGTTGTATCAGCGCTGACTAGTGCAATGTTCTAATACTATTCGTACGGTGTGGTATCGGCGCTGACTAGTGCAATGCTCTAATACTATTCGTACGGTGTGGTATCAGCGCTGACTAATGCAACGCTTTAATACTATTCGTACGGCGTGGTGTCAACGCTGACTGATGTAATAACTCAAAACTCCTTGTAGGGTGTTTTATAACCGTTATTCTTTAGTGCCCTACAGGGAGTGGAAAAAAAATGTGCCTCCAGTCCCATTGTTGTAATGTCGACGTTAGTAATTGAAAGGCAACCTCATTTGTGCTTCGTCATGTCTTCTTGCCTGTCTGGTGCCTGCAGGGGTTAATGTTGTGCAAGGGCATACGAAAAAAGGAACGGTTCAATCAGGTCAGGTGTTTTTACCTCCGTCAGGTTTCAATTAATTGGAGCAGTAAAAACTTCGGGAGACGCTGTAGATCTATTGTAATGTGTATCAGGCTCATGAAGAGATTTAGATAAACTTTGTCTAGTCATGATGCTGATTGGTGATAAATTATAGGGCCCGTCATTTCATGCCGACTATTTGCTGTTCTGGGATCATTCAAAGCATGCATTTTTGATCACAATAGTTGAGTATCTTCTAAAGATAGAAAATTAACATCAATACAAAGTAACACCTGCAGCACACATGTTTCCCTACACAAGACAGAAGATGTAACTCCAAATCATTCACAAACCAATGGTTGTGCGGATTCAGTATCGCAACGTAGTAAAAATTGTTCCTGGATCTTACACCATTTATCGGTGCTTTTATTAGCTCAGCTAATAATCGACGGCTGTTTCCGAGCACTGATACAATCAAGGTGTCAGTGTTAACAGTCGATCATGGTGGTATTTACGGCTCTTTGCGAGCACTGATACAATCAAGGTGTCAGTGTTAACGGTCAATTAAGATGGTATTTACGACTCTTTGCGAGCACTGATACAATCAAGGTGTCAGTGTTAATAATCAATTAAGGAGGTTTTCACGGCTGTTTGCGAGCACTGATACAATCAAGGTGTCAGTGTTAACAATCAATTAAGGTGGTATTTACGGCTGTTTGCGAGCACTGATACAATCAAGGTGTCAGTGTTAACAATCAATTAAGGTGGTATTTACGGCTGTTTGCGAGCACTGATACAATCAAGGTGTCAGTGTTAACAATCAATTAGGGTGGTATTTACGGCTGTTTGCAAGCACTGATACAATCAAGGTGTCAGTGTTAACAATCAATCAAGGTGGTATTTACGGCTGGTTGCAAGCACTGATACAATCAAGGTGTCAGTGTTAACAGTCAATTAAGGTGGTATTTACGGCTGTTTGCAAGCACTGATACAATCAAGGTGTCAGTGTTAACAATCATTTAGGGTGGTATTTACGGCTGTTTGCAAGCACTGATACAATCAAGGTGTCAGTGTTAACAATCAATTAGGGTGGCATTTACGGCTGGTTGCAAGCACTGATACAATCAAGGTGTCAGTGTTAACAATCAATTAGGGTGGCATTTACTGCTGGTTGCAAGCACTGATACAATCAAGGTGTCAGTGTTAACAGTCAATTAAGGTGGTATTTACGGCTGTTTGCAAGCACTGATACAATCAAGGTGTCAGTGTTAACAGTCAATTAAGGTGGTATTTACGGCTGTTTGCAAGCACTGATACAATCAAGGTGTCAGTGTTAACAATCAATTAAGGTGGTCTTTATACTGAGTCAGGCAGTCGGACAATCAATCATCTTTTCATGTTATAAGCAATTATGCAAGGGCTCAAATGTCTCACCAGTTAAACTGGAGCCTTGAGATTCTGATGTGGAGTGGATGTCTGATTCACGTACAGCTAACAATATAAATAACCAGAATATATTAAGTGAATAACATGCATGACATAATTCATAAACAAAGTGGCTACAATTGTTTCATTCCTTCATATGCAGCACATTGCTAAGGCTTACATCACAGAACACTTCGAGTTTTGCTCTGATTAATAATAGCAAATGCTCAGGTAACAATATTTTATTAAAACATGCAGGTCAGACATAATTCTGATTTAAAGAAAGAAAAAAAGAAAGTGCAGTATGGTGTTCTTCTTACCTTAAAACTGTACATAAATTTACACAAATATGAATATGAAGTACGTATAATGACCAAATGAACATCAATTCAGAAGACCAAAATCAAGTTGATCATAACGTGCTATTGAGCAAAACGGGACCGTGTGTAAGCGGCGGCGAGTACATAGATGACAAACAATCTTTATTCGTACACACATGGTGAGGTATTGTTTTTAAATCCTATCTTTGCACCTAAATATACCTAAAATCAAAAATACGTACAATCATATGCCAAGACTATGCAATCGTAATTGGAAGAGTATCAGTAAGCAACAGAGGCGTTACGATCAGAGCAGACACACTATCAACAGTACTGGTTAACTTACAGTGATTCACAACACTTTAGGAGTTGAATATTTTCCAAATTACTCCGAACAATATCGGGTAAATTAAGTAGTAAGAAGTTCACCGCACCTTCAAAATTATTGTTGTATGCATGCTATCGCCACTCCACTGGAGCTAATCGTTTTATGTCGGGCTAATTTTAGGTCGGGCTAATTTTAGGTCGGGCTAGTTTTAGGTCGGGCTAGTTTCAGGTCGGGCTCAAAACAGATGAAAATATTAGCTAGCACCGTCTCGACTAGCCTACAAATATCTAACTATGAGCAAGGAATGCCTAGTATCAAAGGTAGATTATGTCATATCCAGCCACTAGGAGACGAACAAGAAAACTGGTTTGAACAGAGTCACTTTGTAGCGACGACATCACCAGGGTTCTTCAGAGTTGGTGTCGCGGAACTGGCAACACCCACATACCACATTACTTCATGAGCAATATGCACTGCTCGACTGCAACCTAAACTGTCATATGTGTCCGTCACACTTGGCAGCCAAGACAAATCAAACAACAATTTTAGTCTAGCACTCAGCATGGTTTTCTCTGCGGTCTGCCAATGATACTATTGCCCATCTGGGTCACTGCGTTTATTCCGGTTCACGAGTGTCTGATAGCGCAATCTTTTCAGAGGAGGAAGACAAATTGATGTTGCATTACTTTTTCAATGCTATTGAAAGTGTTATTAGCAATCCTGCTATGGATGTGAAGCAAGATTACTGTTTGAACCCTATTCATTTCTGCGATTTTGATTGAAATTAAATATTTTTTTCTGTAGTAGTTCATGACTCGACATCTGCCCGTTACTGTGCGCTGAGTCAATACAGACTATGTGTCACCTAATCTAGTGATCTTTCACCATCACCAATCCAATGACTTCTTTTCTATTTAATTTGATTCTACAGTAAATTTAGGTGATAATGGTACTTTGCCTAGTGATACCACATTCCTTCCTATACTCAAACCTTTCCTTCCCATTGCTCAAATGTTGGCAGGTACTCTTCCATCGCCCAGCCGCATATTAGCAGCGCACTCGTCATTTCCAACCTTCTAATGATACCCGACGAGATGTAGTGGTTTCTGTATGATGTTCTTTGACTCCTGATCTTGAAAAGGGGGAATTAGAGACCGGTTAGTGACAGAATACTGAGTCTGCCACCCCGGATACTGAGATTGCCACCCCGGATACTGAGTCTGACACCCCTGGATACAGAGTGTGCCGCCCCGGATACTGAGTCTGACACCCCGGATACTGAGTTTGCCACCGACGAATTAGCAAATCATTTCTACTGACACATGAGCTCTGCAGTGCCCCAGAAACGCGGGTTATGCAGAGCCACTGACACATCTACTGCGTATTACGTAGGATAGGAAATTCCCGGTTGCAAGTGATGCATTGTACTTCCAACACACAGCAACACACAGTTCAATAGATGCTGAGCACTGTTAGCCCCGCTGCAAGCACTATATTACAAGCAAAGCTAAACTGTCCATAGTGTACTGGACTTGTAGCACTCTCTTACTGAGAAATGTTTGATACGTGAGCGAGGAATTCGTTAACGAATCCCATCGCTTGGAATGCATGTGGATTCATGATTACAATCAAACTCAACATTCATGGGAACGATTCCGAATTATTTTAACCTTCTTGGATGGTAACAACCTCTATTCAAATGATGCTTGCTCTGTTATGATCAGCCTCCGCTAGCACGTATATTTGGCAACATGTATGCAAGCATTGCAATTAAGATTGAGTTTGTGTCTGTCAGAGAAACAGTGTAGGCCTTAGGCCTGTTAACCCTAGCTAAAGTTACACGGAGAAATACCTTGCCTTACATATTTTTTCGATTCATCTCCAAAGTGTGTTTAGAAAAGCAGGTGTTCACCGTGTAGCATCATTACATGACCAGGAGACGTTGACGAGTGTAGTGCTATTTGGGCATCCTGTAAAACTCGACGATGTCAGCATCGTGTGGCCTTGATCCAATAACAAAGAGGGACTGTGTTGCACTCTCATAGCTTAGGGTTACCTTAAATTGTAACAGACAGATGGGTGGAGCCAACAAAATTCGTTAACGACCTAAATTGTATGTTTGCCAATGAGGGCAAGGTATTAGGACACCACGCCCCTTTGGAGGGACCAAAATTGTTGAGTGGTTCCCTTATTGGAGGATAACTTCACATACATAAACAAGGCCCTAACATATTATTTTAGAAGTGCAGGGATAAATTGTATAGGACCTTACATTTCATAGAAGAGCTGCTCGGGTGGAGGGTGGGCACTTCGCTTTCCTCTCTTTTTGCTCTCCGCTACACTTCTTTTTGCTGTTCATTTAGACTTTTGTTCCGTTGTGTCCGTTTATATCACCATCATTGATCGAGCTCGATTGCGAGTTAAACTGTTGACCTGTTACCTTGTTTTAAATTCAAATAATATTATAAAATGACCAGTGTCATCATTAAAACCTTTGCACCTTTTACTTGATTTTAACTACCGTAAAATAAATCTTACAACAACTCATCAAACATGAATCATAATTACTAATTGTTAACTTGTCTTGTTGCAGTCAGGACGTTATGACATATACAGTATTTTTCACTTTGGCATCAAAGGCTGGCAGGACACCCAGCCGGCCTTGCAATCTCAAGGCCACGTTAATGACTCTAGTGTCTAGACAAAACAGCTTGCGGCTTTGAGTCTAGGCCACGCTGAGAGGATGAGTCTAGGCCACGCTGAGAGGATGAGTCTAGGCCACGCTGAGAGGATGAGTCTAGGCCACGCTGAGAGGATGAGTCTAGGCCACGCTGAGAAGAGTGTTTCATGTTTAAATAAAACTCTCCTGCCATCAGCATGATAATAAGACTGATATTTGTCGGACGGTATTTTACTGCTGCTATTAAATTATCCATGTAAGTGAAACAAGGACTCGTCAATTTTGTCTTACAAGCAACAGATGTCGTTACATTTGCTGCCATGGCACGAGTTTGGGACAGCACCTGGCGTGGGAGACAATAGCCCCACGTCAGGGGACCTGCCGTTAATCGAATGGCCGAACAGAGGCCCTGTTCTAGGACGAGAAGGGCATGGTTGGTGTTGGATCACATATGTACGGGAAATCTATTACCCGCAGTTATTTTTTATGAATGAATGGTCATTCCTAAAATTGCACCATTACAAGCAAAACTCCAGAAAAACAATTTGTTTGTGGTGTGTTAAACCTAGTAATATTCTTTGTTGTCTCTATTCTATTGAATTAAACAGTGGTAGGCATGTCAGAATAAATCTATAATACAAATCAAAAGCCTAATTGATAGATTAGGATTGATTTGTACTTGAACAAACTGAACATCAAATGCATAATCTGTACAGCGATCGGCGTGCATGGAGCTTATGACGATATAATAACAAGACGGATGGCAGACAGTAAGCTGCATGAAGGTGATTGACAGATACAGCGAAATAAGACAAAGAGCGGGCCATTAGTACTGAATCTTGCTTACTGATAGGCTTACGATACACTGAATGTCGTATATTATTTTGATCGCAGCAACGAATCGAGTTGATATTGATAAAATGCATGGGGGCCGGAAGAGAGATTCAATTGTGATTATCGTCTAAACGTTGTCGAGCATTGCTCTTTTTTAATATCCTACTCTTCACTAGGACTGAGCGATCTCGTGTGCCTTATGATATACTGATCGGCCTTATAATATACTGATCGGCCTTATGATAAGCTAATCGACCTTATGATGAACTGATCGGCCTTATGATATACTGATCGGCCTTATAATATACTGATCGGTCTTATAATATACTGATCGACCTTATAATATACTGATCGGCCTTATGATATACTGATTGGCCTTATGATATACTGATCGGCCTTAAGATATAATGATCTGCCTTATGATATACTGATCGGCCTTATGATATACAGTCCGCCTTATGATATACTGATCGGCCTTATGATAAACTGATCGGCCTTATGATAAACTGATCGGCCTTATGATATACTGATCGGCCTTATGATATACTGATCGGCCTTATGATATACTGATCGACCTAATGATATACTGATCGGCCTTATGATATACTGATCGGCCTTATGATACACCGATCGGCCTTATAATAAACTGATTGGCTTCATAATTTGATAGGCCTTATCATAAACTGATCGGCCTTATAATATACTAATCGGCCTTATAATATACTGATCAGCCTTATAATATACAGATCGGCCTTATGATATACTGATCGGACTTATGATATACTGATCGGCCTTATGATATACTGATTGGTCTTATAATATACTGATCGACCGTATAAGATACTGATCGGCCTTATGATATACTGATCGGCCTTATGATATACTGATCGGCCTTATGATATACTGATCAGCCTCATAATATACTGATCGGCCTTATGATATACTGATCGGCCTTATGGTATACTGATCGGCCTTATGATATACCGATCGACCTTATGATATACTGATCGGCCTTATAGTATACTGATCGGCCTTATGATGAACTGATCGGCCTTAAGATATACTGATCTGACTTATGATATACTGATCGGCCTTATGATATACTGATCCGCCTTATGATATACTGATCGGGCTCATTATAAACTGATCGGCCTTATGCTAAACTGATCGGCCTTATGATATACTGATCGGCTTTATGATATACTGATCGGCCTTATGATATACTGATCGGCCTTATGATATACTGATCGACCTTATGATATACTGATCGGTCTTATGATATACTGATCGGCCTTATGATATACTGATCGACCTTATGATATACTGATCGGTCTTATGATATACTGATCGGCCTTATGATATACAGATCGACCTTATGATATACTGATCGGTCTTATGATATACTGATCGACCTTATGATATACTGATCGGCCTTATGATATACTGATCGGCTTTGTGATATACTGATCGGCCTTATGATATACTGATCGGCCTTATGATATACTGATTGGCCTTATGATATACTGATCGACCTTATGATATACTGATCGGCCTTATGATATACTGATCGGCCTTAAGATATACTGATCGACCTTATGATATACTGATCGGCCTTATGGTATACTGATCGGTGTGTATTCTGGTCTCTCAGTCGCGAAAAATATGCCTCCAAAAATCTGTTACTTTGATGTCCATTCCGTTAGAAAAAACACCTAAAGACTGTCTGGTATATTTTCCCCTACATCCGTTTGATACAACAACTGATGACAGCTAAGTGTGAATGCAGTCTAGCATCAGTTGATATATCAGCTACGGATGAACGCAGACTTGATCATATTTTTTTCCCTTTTGTATTCTATGGAACGCTGAAAATTAAAAGCAAATATATTCCTGTGGAAAAATTTGAAATCTATGTATTCACGTAGAAATCCGGTAGACCCCGACATATAAGAAACTATGCCACGGAAACAAATACGAATACGAAGATTATGTTGAACAAAGTAGGATTAGAATTTGTTAAGTTGAAAGACATAGCGGATACAAATTACGAGGGAGGTATCGTAGACCAACAACAATCCGCCCTCAGTTGTTATCTTGTCGTGTAACATATTACATCGCGTTATACCAATAAAAAATATTGCTCTCGTTCAAGAGATTTGTTGAGATCTACCGAAATCACGGGATAGAATCCCGGTAACCGACTCCCCGCCACACAGCTATGAATCCCGGTAACCGACTCCCCGCCACACAGCTGCAATGAATGAATCCCGGTAACCGACTCCCCGCCACGCAGCTGCAATGAAACCCTGACTGCAGTTCTCATAATTTGCAACTGTGTCATGAATCACTGCAGCCGTAACATGGCAGTCTCCCTTACAAAGCCCCAACGAGGGTCGTAATATTTTTGCTGGTGCTTTAATGACAGTTCCACGACGGGTGAAGTACCACAAAGGATTGCCGCGTGATATAATCTAGTCGGGGTGTACAGGACATCCTTCATTGAAACCCTGTCATTGACACCCCCGTAGCGTACACTTATCAGCTGGCATTGGCACCCTGTCATTGACACCCCCGTATACCTATGAACTAGCATTGGCACAGCGATGTGTGTTTGGCCGTGGAGACAGGGAGACTGTGTTGTTTCTGTTTTGGACGGTGTTGTTATTTTGAAAAGTGTAGATGAGATGCGTTCCAGAAGCGATGCCAATGCAATCTGGTTAAACGTAGTCGGTCAATTGGATGTAAATTAAAAGAAATTATTATTTGATTAGATCTGTAAACGATTATAATTAATAACTGTTGATTAGAGTGATAGTGACATAAAATATTTGATGTGATACATAAATCTGACAAATGAATACCTGAGTTTATTTCTACGGATCCGATCCCTCACATACATATTTAATATTAATGTTGCCGTCGTCCAAGTGACGCCCCTCACTATCGATCAATCCCGTATAATTTCATCAGCCCCAGCCTGCAATTGGTGTCCATGCTGACTTGGACCAGTCGCGCCGTTGTAATGACGGGCAACCGAGGACACATGGCGAAAAGCGGGCATCGATTTCGGGGCTACGATGAGTGGTCACCTGAGAGGAAGACTGAGGTTAACTAAGTTTACTTTGGGTAGGAATAACGTAATAAAGTTGTGCTAATTGGCAGTGTCTTCCTGTTTTCTTGGCTAACTGGTCGGAATATCCATAGCTGGATGGACCATAAACTCTTTTTATATAAGAGCTCTGTAGTTTGATCGAGCTATTCAAAACGAAGCTGTCTTCAGGTGTGTCTATCAGAAACTGTCACCAGGTACGTTTCTCTGAGGCTTCGTCAGGTGTGTGTCTCAGGCTGTTACAAATTGCGAGGTATCTCATAGTGAGGCTTTCGTCAGGTGTGTCTCGCAAAGGCTCTCACATGGGTTTTCTCGGGGGCGTCGTAGCGTGTGTCTGTCAAGGGCTGTATAGTCCAGTGTTTCATTTAACGGCTCGTACTTGATTTTTCTCGGGGGTGTAGTTGAGTATGTCTCTCGAAGGCTGTTGCATGGGGTGTGTCATGTGTGTCTCCCGGATGCGTGTGTCTCCCAGATGCTTTCGCCAGATGTGTCTTAAAGAGGCTGTCGCCAGGCTGTCTCGAACATGATCTCAATCAATGTTTGCAGGTATACATTAGATCTATGAACGGTAATTCCAAACATTTAACCAGGAATGTTACCCTAACATTCCTGGTGGCGTATCCGAACAGTTGAAGAATCTTAAAATATGATCATTGTGATTTATCCGCAGTCAGTAATACCGTGGATGAAAATGGAGAATAGGCAAGATATGTACGAAGCAACGTTTCTACAAATATCTAATGCATAGATTTATCTCATTGAGTATATTGCAATGTGATAAAAAGCGAAGCATTTTATGATGGAATGATACGATGACGTACAAGTTGCGCACCCATGTTTCTTGTGTTTTGGGGTTTGCTTGAATGAAAGAACAGCCTTTAATTCATAAGTCTTTGAATAGGTTTCTGGTTTCCATTTAGTGCTATTGGTCAGGACGCATATATGTTGTTTTTTGGTTAATGATATCCCAATGATTTAGGCGTTCTATCGTCCTTTCCTCCAATAGTATCAACTGTACGCGTTAAGTAATAAGAGAAGATCTGCAATTCTTGACCCATAGATGAACAAAAAGATTTTCAACTATCAATTCCAATTTGCTTTGATTTTACAACGTCATTTGATATTTATAACATCATTTCAATTAATAAATTGATATTAATTATATATACCTTTAGCGGCATACATCGCGTCAATAAATAACTCGATACAAAAAAAAATACATCAGCAACTAAACCGAACTACCCCTTAGCGTCAAAGCACCCCCAGCAACTGAGATTTCCGTCACTGTTGCTGCAAAATAAACACTACAGAAACAGGGTTGCCGGGGGTAGAACGATGAGGATTAAATGGTGGTGACGTAGAAGAGAAGAGAAAAGAAGGCAGAGTAGTGAGAAGAGAGATGTGAATTTCGTGGTGAGGAGAATTAAGTGGGACGCAAATGCTAGGTGAAGTAGATGTTGTGTGAAAACTTTTGGGGTGACAAGAAGATGTTCTGGAAAAAGATGAAGAGTACGAGGAAGGAGGGAGACAGGAAAAATGGGCTGGTGACGCATGTAAACGACGGGGTGTTGCTGGGAGTGGTATGTCCGAAATATGTTGACTGAATATTGTGATATGTTGTATGGTGAGAATGTCATTAAAGCCAACATTGTTGCTGTGTGAGCTCGTGTTCTGAGGCCGGTTTTTGGCACAATAATGTTGCGGACACTATTAAGAAAGAGGTAAAGGAGGCGGTGAGGTGATGAACACAGGAAATGCAGATGGTTTGACGGCGGGGCGGCCTTGTACCTTAGGAGGGGCGGAGTACCGATGAAGGAATGACTGGCGAGCTTATTAAATGTGTGTTTTAAGTTCAGCGGGTCCCGATGGATTGATGCAGTTCTTGTATCGTTCCGCTGTGTTGAGGCCAATTAGTTAGGTAAAAATGAATGAATGATCTCTTGAGGTGTTAGTTTGTTGGTTGTGGAGGGTAAATTGTACAGGAGGTGGCTAATCAAGAGGATTAGAGACAGTAGGGATCGGCGAAGATTAGTGAGACTTTAGAAGTATTAGAGATTTTTTGTGGTGTGACAAGTCTGTGTAAAGTACCATGTGCAGGAAAGGCATGTGTTCGGACATCAGTGAATCTGGAAATGGCCTACGATAATGTCGACAAACAGGCATTATAAAGGGTGTTGTGTTTGTTGTGGGCGGAAATTTGTTATGAGAGTTTTATGTTAGCAGCAGAGCATGTGTCAGAGTATGGAGCAAGGTGAGGGATTGGTTCCCAGTGAAGATGGGAGTGTGAGTAAGAGGAGTTATGTCTCCGTAGCTGATCAATCTCTACAAGGATGATGGTTCCCAGTGAAGATGGGGGTGTGAGTAAGAGGCGTTGTGTCTCCGTAGCTGATCAATCTCTACAAGGATGATGTGGTAAGGGAGGTGAACGCGAGTGTATAGGGTCGAGGTTGAGAGTTGTTAGGCGCAAAGTTGCTGTTTGCGGACGATGCGGAACTGGTGGCAGCCTAGAAGGTAAACTTACGAAGGCTGAAGTCGAATTTGGGTTGGTTTTGTAAGGGGAAGAATCTGCGAGTTAATGTGAGTAGAAGAAAAGTAAAGAGAAATTCACGAAACTACGATGTGAGCGGAATAAGTGTCTGCCGAATGGCGGCCGAATGGAGTGTTATTGAAGGAAGTTCAGTGTTTTAAGTACCTTGCTCACATGTGGTAGATACTGGAGCAGTGGAAACAGAAAATCTTGAGTCAAGAGAGTGTGAAAGTGTTGCGTGCATTGGAATGTGTAATGAGCTGCAGGACCTTGGGTTTGGAAAGAACGAGAGGGTTTTATGAGTGGGTAGTTGTCCTAGCTGTCTGGGCTCAGACTTGGGGGGCAAGAGCGGAAGGGAAAAGAAGGTTGAATGTTATGAAAATAAGTGTTCAATAGTTTTTGTCGGAGTAACTATGAGGAACATGATCAATAACTACGTTATTCGAACCAGAACGAGGACGGTGAAAAAACTTTGAATACGGAATAAATCCTCGTGTTCTGAGGTGTTTCATACGCACGATAAGGGATTTCGGATATTGGTGATGGAAGCGGAGGTGAATGGGCATAGGCCAAGAGGAAGACCGAAGTTTGGGTGGAAGATGGCGCGAGGCATTCATTCGGTAAAAACTACATCAGTGTGCGGAGAACGATTGTGAATGGGTGATTTTTGGCAAGGCCCTGAAACACTCCCCTATCTTTCGTTGTCTTGGTAAGATGAACGGGGGTAGGGGACGGCCCAGCATCTAAGACGGCGCAGGGGAAACCAGAGAAGCTGCCGGGCCCTGCTGCTGATACTGTTTTCTGACCTCCGTCCTGGTCGTGAGTGTGTTGTGGGCTCCTAACCGGACACTTCAGCACTAAAGGACCAAGTTTCGATATGTTTGTGAGGGCTTGGAAGGAGTGTGAGGGGCGACTTCCGTTTCCCATAGAAGGGCTTCGACCTTGCTTCAGCGTCTATTTCTGTATTATTTAACTCATGCGTTGCGTCCTCGAGCGGCATGACATGTTTCCAAGTGGGCATTTAAACAAAATGCGTTCCACTAAGCAAAACAAAGAGTATGCTAAGTTCCCATTAGTGTACTGTTCGGAACAAATTAGGTTAACCAATATTTAATTTGACTATGATATATTTCACAGAGTGATTTACTTTGAAAGCCCTTCTCATTTCATAAATTCCGAAAAAAATGAGGGCCTCCTCAAAATGATTCGCCTGCAGCAATTAATGCTTCGGTCTTCACATTGCCAGGCACCATTTTCACATCAACCATCAGTTTCACATGTACGGTGTATGTTATAACGTTTGTTCTATTTGCCGCTATCAGTGCCGTCGAATATATCATTAATGTTAGTGTACTCGGTCCTCCTGTTACTGAGTCAGAATACATTGATTTTATATTTTTGTATTTCTCACATTGATTCGTTCTTCAAAGATACTATACATTTTGAGATTGTTAGTGGCGCTTAAGACGAATTATTTACAATTGTGAATGAAACCCAAATAAAATTCCATGAAATCATGATAATAATAATGCTTATTATAATCATATCTATTGAAGCACTTGATGGTACAAAAATTACGTCTCCAAAAAAGCACACGTGAAGACAGATCATGATTGATATATACGACAACAATTTATAGATTAGTTTGGGGACAAGGACGCCTAAAACACCTTCTATGTACCGTTCACACATGAGTAGCACATAACCAACAATGTTGGAGAGGTTTAGTATAAAGCTCCCTATCAGTAAACATATTCGGGGTCGCATCCCAGTCTGACATCTACCTGCAATGGGCCCACAACCAGAATATGCAATTAAAAGTCGAACATTATTTCTAATAATGTCGGGTTCTTCATGCACAAGCAGCTTTCTGTCCCATCTTTCTTAAAGTGGGGATAGTTCGTATCCCTCACTATTAAATGTTGCCTCAAGGAAGGGTTTATTCAAGTTTTCAATTCTTTCCTGAAGGCTGAACGCACTTTTCTAAGCTCGTACTTTCAGGCAATCAACATCATGTTCTGCAAATACTAGGCTAGCACTCGTTCTTCTTGGGACACCTACCAGTCTCCTGAATATGTCATTGTTGGCTACTAGCAGTTTGCTCATAGTAAACCGCGTACATTTACACCACAATGATTTATAGTAGGTAAGATAAAAATGTGTTTTAAAAAGCTCCACTATTTTATCCGTTGTGCACAAGTTGAATTTCCTTTTCAGTTGGTGCCAACCGCTTTTAATTTCCGGTGTTTTTTCGAGATATCATCACTATCTCATTACCACATACACCAGCGGGGTCCCGCAAAGTACATCGTCCATTTTTGATTGGAACCTCTGGTAGGGTGGTTTCACTGACCTACACACTGATTTACTAGTTTTGTATTCTGTGTCCCGTTTCGCAGCCTCAGCCTTGCATTTATTTTACATGGTCTGAAGAGCATCGACTTGTGGGGCCAGCAGGACCATGCCGTCTGCATAGCCGATCACGTTAACACAGCAGCCGTCAATGTGACACCCAATACGGCATAGAGAAAAAGCCGATCATGTAAGCTGTCTACATACACATTGAAAGAGGAGAGGCGAGAGTAGGCCTTCTTGCCTAATCCCAGTAGTTGTTCGAAATGGGTTTGGCATTGAACTTTCCCAGCGTATTACGCATTCTTGCTCCTGGTACCAATACTTTAGTGGCTTAACAAGGTGAATAGGCACCCCTCTTTCATTAGGTTTTTTGAACAGTTTCCAATGATTTAGACGATCAAATGCTTTTTTAGCATCCAAAAGAAAAAAGTACATAGGTGACACTCCATTGACAAAGTGATTAATCGTTTGCGTTAACATGAAGATAGCCATTTCTGCCCCATGCTGAGGTTTGAACCCAAATTGGTTAGCCGTTGTTTTCAAACAGTCGTCCAACTTGTTCTGGATAACTATTTCTAGTAGCTTTGATGCAGCAGTAGCAATTAATATTGGTCTGTAGTTGCCTTTATCGGTCGCTCATTTTGGTCTTCGATTTTATGATATTTTTTTACGACAACATCCATTAGAGACTTAGGAAGGTAATAAATGTACATGGACAGTGAATTAATCATTGGAAAAACTTCATTCCTTGCCAAGATTCGATCTGCGTTGCAAGAATACGAGTCCAGCACTTTACCCACTAAGCCATCCAGCACAACAAAAGTTGTGATTCAAGCTTTCGTGGGTATTGTACTGTTTAGGGTCGACTGCCAATTCCTTTGTTTTATCACTGGTACAGCACAATAACCGGCTCACAGATGTTAGAGAGAATATACCAACATTAACGTTGGTAGACTTATGATCATGTCATGATTCTTAATTAAGTTTAAGGCAGCCAGTGAAGAAAATAGACATGACAAGAAGTTGAATATGCCCGTAACTGAGGGACACCAGTCTTTCCCACAGCTTTGCCATTTTGTAATTTCTTGACAGCGGTCGTAATTTCCCACTTATGAAAATCATCATTATCACTTTCACGATTGAAAGCCTGATCAACAAAAAACGAGTCAGTGTCGATGTTGACACCGTTCATTATACCATCAAAGTGGTCGCGCCACGTATCAGTAATACACTCTACTGTTATGCCATTAAGAGATTGAGAAACAAAGCTATCTTTCAGTTTTAGATTTTTCATTCCTTTCCAGAAATAAATCATCCGCCCACTGACCATTTTTTTCTCACAGACTAGCTGCACGTAAATCAACCACGTGTTTTTAACAGTAGCGCAATGCGTGTTTACAGACATTATTCGATCAATTATTTTCAATGTATGAAAAGCCTAATTGGGGTTGATCTGCATCACGTCATTGGACCTTGGCCTCTTCGCTTGCTTCATGTAAGTCAGCCTTATGCCTGTGTTCCACCCTGGGGCCCTGTGCCTCCCCTTGGTGTTCGCTCTTCATACGTTGCCCTGCCATTGTGCTGCACCACATATACACTCGTAGAGCTCGTCTAACTTGTCGCTGTCAGCTGCTGCATGAATCCGTTGCACCTCTGGTGGCAAGCTCCGAACTTATTGACACGTACTGAACAGAATATATTAGTCTTGCCATATCATTGATTTGCCAGTTAATGAACTGTGTTGCGGTACCCCATTAACCATTACACGGAGCGCGCATAATGAGAGCTCTGCATGGGGCGGCAAGTGATCTGACAGAGGCGTGTAATCCCCTACGAACACTCCAGTAATATTGTTGGCTATTGCTGGGGTTATGGCTAATGAATTTAACCACTTCACAGTTCTCTCGTTGTTATTACGGTGAGTGTATGTATCCCGGGGTAACAGTGAAACATCCACATAGTCTAGTTGATTATCAGCCAGGAGTATCTGGCACTCATTAAATTTTCGAACGCTAGGGTTGCAATTAAAATCTTTTGTAACACCTACATGATCATGTCATGATTCTCTAAGGATTGCTTCTAACTTTCCATTATACATGTATAAATAAAAATGACATTTATAGATAAAATAGACATTTATAAATATAATAGACATTTATAAATATAATAGACATATATTAATATGATAGACATCCCCTGCACATTCAAAGATTACCCGAGTATCCTATCATCATTGAACTGATCAAATTTTACTAATGGACTCACTATCAGACCACAGGAAGGTTAGTCCACCAAACGGGCATCCTCTTAGTATCTTCCCCTCTGAATTGATTAAAGATATGGAGAATGCATAGACGCAACTATCTCTGCAGAGACTAAGCGGGAGCTCGTTCTTGAACAGCCACGTATCCTGCAGCGCACACACATCATTATTTGTTCATAGCTGTTTCACGAGGCTTTCTGCACTGTTAAACCCGTTGCACTTGAAGTAACCGAACGGAGATTTCCCAGAGGAGATTTCATTTGATGTGAAGAAGACGTTGTCCTGATTTCATTTGGAGGGCTGAAAGCTTATTTTGCTCAAGTAGAATTTCCGGACGCGGGCGCCTGCAGGCCATATGTCCGGTGATTTGAGGCACTCAACTTCCAGGTAGGTTGCACTAATGCAAAGCACATGGCATTATTTAGGTGGATTTACTCGCCCAGGTTACTCACTATTTCACAAAGATAGACAAGGCCGAGAGAGCGGAGGAGTGCTGTTTCTCGGGGAGAATACTCTGCAAATATTAGAAGTCCCTGTCCCAAACAGCAGACACGACGTAGTATCAATCCATGTAGTCGGTAGATGACATCGACCTTTACATCACCCTCGTCGATGTCGTCACAACACAACACAGTATCGTGCTTGGAGACTTCAATATCCCTGACATTGATTGGGAGACTAACGAGTGCACTGCCACCGGCCAACGTCTGATTGATTTGGCAGACGATAAGTTCATGACCCAAATGGTGAAGACACCTACAAGAGGTAGCAATGTTCTCGATCTCCTATTTAGTGCAAAGGACTCTCATGTCACGAACGTCAAAGTGGGCGAACCACTCGGAACTAGCGACCACAACTGTATACGTGTTTTGATATAGCTCGAGTTGAAAACGTCGACAAACTGCGAAAAAGTCCATAACTTTAGATTGGCCAACTTTGATACCTTAAGAGAGTCAATGGCGTCAGCAGATATAACCCTCGGACAAGATGTCAATCAATCGCTGTACAACTTCTTGACTGCACTTGAAAATATTTATTGAATATGGGAATATCCCGTGCAAAAAAAAACAGGCAAACAGCAGTCAACCAGCCTAAGCACTGAAAAGAGAAAGGCAGCGTCTTCAGACACGAAAGAAAGCGAAGCCCTCGATAAAACAGAAACATCCACATGACGACATAGCAAAAAATTAGCTTTTCACCGCCAAAGTTTTTAAATATATAGATAAATTGAAAATCACAAAATCTCCAGGTCCAGATCAAGTTCATCCATGAATTCTCAATGAGATTAGAAACAAAAACACCGAACATTAATCAAACATTTTCACCCAATCTCTCACAAATGGCACCTGGTCCGATAAATGGAAAGAAGCAAAGGTTACCCCAATTTTTAAATAAGGGGACAAAAAGTGTCCCAGCAAGTACCGTCCAATTAGTCTCACCTCAGTCATTGGCATTTTGATGGAAAGTTTGATACCGGATATAAGTACAAAATTCTTAGAATCAAACAAACTGAATGGCAACTTTTGGCATGACTTAAGACACAACTGTTTCTGCCTCACGAACCTTCTCCTTTTTTCGAGAATATAAATAAAATCCACGACACAAAATCTCCAATCGATAACATTTACCTTGAATTTCAAAATGCCACTAATAAATTACACAGCATCGGTTTTCGAGGCGAGCACAGACGGCAGCGACTGGACTTAACGGAGCTTCCTCTCCCTGTGGTAATGTCACAAGCGGCGTGCCTCAAGGATCCGTGATAGGTTTAGTTCTCATTAGAATACCCATTAACGATCTCGATAGCAACGTACTCTCAAACATTACCAAGTTTGCAGACGATACTAAGATAGGAGAGAAAGTACAAACTGAACTAGAGTGCCAGCAGATCCAACAGAAATTGGACAAAATTGTTGATTGGTCAGAAAAGTGGCAAATGAAATTTAATGTAGACAAATGTAAAGTTATGCACATAGGCCCTCATAACCTCAAACACGAATATTCAATGTCCGGAAAGAAGCTCATCCCTGTCACCGAAGAGAGAGATTTAGGTGTCATCCTTAGTAACGACTTGAAAGGTAGCAAGTAATGTAACGATGCTGCCATGAAAAGCAACAAAATGCTAAGTATGATAGTATGATACCCGCACTATCTCGTACACAAACCCTCATAGTATGTATAAGTTATACAATGAATTTGATAGACCCCATCTCGAGTATTCCGTTCAATTATGGTCCCCATATCATAGAAACAACTGTAATAAATTAGATAAGGTTCAACACAGAGCTACCAAATTCATATCTTCGCTGCAGAATAAATCGTATGAAGACAGGCTGCGTGAACTCAATCTATATTCGCTAGAGTAACGTCGAGTCAGAGGCGACATAATGGAAGTGTGGAAGATTATGAAGGGTAAGGAAATATCGACCGAACGAGCCTTTTTACTCAAGATACGAACGGAGTGACTAGGAACAATGGATACAAAATCGTTGGAAACGTTTCTCACTCGACATCACGCGCAATTTTTTCACGTATAGAGTTGTTGAAGAATGCAACAAACTTCCAGCGGAGGTTGTAAACAGCAATACAATCGAAACGTTCAAGTCACGGATCGATAAGTTCCACATAAATCGCTGATGAATAGCTTAACCGGTTCTTTTCTTGATGCTATACAAATAGTAATGGCACATGAAGCTCTCATAGACGTTCTTCTTCAGAACTAATCCTCTTTCTATCAAAAGGCAACCTAGTTTGGGCCAATAGGCCTGTCGTTGTATTCCTTCACATGTAAACACATGTAAACACTGAAAGCACTGAACTTGCCGAGACGGTTGAGCTTCTCTACTGTGTAGCTGCCATCTCCGGTTAGCCTCTTCATCTCACTCCATATCTGTAAATGGACACATATTTGAGGAAAGATGCCTCCGATTTTCTGACATATCCCGCCTTCCATGTCGCAAACAAGATGACTACGTCTTGTTTGCGTGGAGCAGGCGATTTGACCTCCGTCCCCTGCTTATCAGCTGCCTGTGTTGAGTGAGGATCCTTTGTTTTATCGGTTCTTTTCTGTAGTTCCGTGTTTACCCCTTCTAAATCATTTCTCTTCTAAATTACGCGAGACAGCCGTCAACAAGGCAAAATTGGTGCGTTCCATCAACCAGATAATTTGATCAAATTTAAAATCAACATTTATGAAGAGTCAATATGATCGCAGAAACGTGGATTAAATTCATATTACACAGATGACACTGTCAAAGGTGAGTGAATTTTCCTTTATTGTCTAATATTCCTTCCAAATATTCTCAGTAGCCCAATGCTGGTATTACAACACCAAGTGTTCCTGCACTAATGGTAGGAAGCCAGTAATTTTAGCACCATCAATAAAGGGGTCCACAGGAGCCACCAACGTGATCCATTTTAGTTAGCCAGCCACAATATCTGGCATTGACCTCTTGAAGTGTCGAGAAACATGAGCCTGTGGAGACTGGATGGGGAGAATAAAATAAACCTTTTTATATGTGGAAGACAAGCATGGGATTCATGGGGGGCTGGAAACAAAAAATAGAGACGGAACTCTTGCCGAAACACGAGCCTGCGGATGCCTGTGGGACTGGAAATAGTGAATGAAGTCAGAGACATTGGGAAAACACGAGCATGGGGAGCCTGGAGGGCAGTGCTGGAAGAAAGAAGACAGCTATTGGTGGAACACGACTCTGGGGCGTCTGTAGGGTTAGGAAGAATGAAAGGAGACTGATTCCTTGATGGAATAGGAGACTTGTGACCCACGTGGGAAATAGAATGCAGGAAACAAATAATATTTACCATTTAATCAAAATGATGGAGGGCTGTGTAATTATACCATTTGTATTGTCTTCACTTTTATAACCAGTTTGCAGGGGCTCCGTTTTCCCATACCTCATTGCACTCATTCAAATTTGGTACCTTTCCACCTCCTCCTTCTGGTCCTAGCGCTCGTGCAATCGTCCTGCCACCAGGAAATGATCAGGTTCATATTTTTCGCTTCTCCCAACACAATCGTACCATCTTTCTCCTAAATCCTTCTCATCACAATCACACAAAATACCTCAGTGTTCTTTCTACCCCTCTTCCATCAACCAATCTCATCCATGTGCCATCAATGTGTGCAATGAAAACTTTACTATTGAACTAGTTGCTTCTTGGGTCCCAGCAGTATATTTTTAAATCTGTGTGTATGCATGCGTTCATTGAAGGCAGGCGTTCCATAGGAAACGGCTTTATTTATACACATATATACATACATCCAATCTCATTGTAGGTATATTGAAACTTAGCGCCATCAGGAACACATTTATTACACTGATGGTACCTACACCGATGAAAGTCCTACTTCTTGAACAAACTATTTACAATGATCTCTAACTCGGTATCAATCTCATTCAAAGGTTCTTAACAATCATGTTTGTCAGTCCAACATCCCTTGTCAACTACATTCGTCACACTGTCATCTCCCCCACTCACACTCTGGGGGGCCCATCATCAGCAAAATATATTGCCCACCCAAGCATCAAAACTCTCGATCAGGTCACTCCATTGCGTAATTTTCTTCACCTCCCTCTCGTGGCACCAGGAACATTTACCATCACATTTACTAATATTCCACAGCCAGACACGAAGCTCATCAACATCGATTTAGTTGATATTTTTCAGTCTACATTAATTATACGTCCCTCATCCAAAGCCATCGTCTACTTTATTCACTCGCCACACTACATCTACATCTACATCTCCAACTTCATCATCAAAAGCATATCATAAATTATTTTCCTTCAAACCCTATCCTCCCAATGCACTGTTCTTACGTACATTTGATGACTCAGACAATAGGGATCGGCTAGGCGTTAGTCACGCCTTTTCATCTAGGTCTCCTCGTCCTTCATGCAGGAAGTACAAAAGTACAATCGTCTCTGTGCCTCAGTCATTTTCTTCTAGTCCTCAACACTCCCCCGCCCTATTTACCCGTCGCCGAGGGCGTCCGGTTCATTTGGACCGCTTCAAATGACAAAGTCCCCTCGAAAGCTTTTTACAGTGTTTTTCGCCCTGCAATCTCAGGCCTGGCGACGCATGCGTCCTCAGACGATGCTCGGGAGACCCCGAACTTTACGAGTTAGAGTGAGTAAGTGCCAAAGTACTTTACGAAGGGAGACAATGTCGCGAGGTGTGTTGGAATGAGGAGGCCTTTAGAGCATTAGCGAGGAGAGAAAGGAGACATGCAGATTGGGATTTCATAAATTTTTATCAACGAAATTGCAATACTTCGCCTTCGTGAAGGTTGATGCGCTTCCTGTGACCTCACCGTGAGATAATGAATATGTTTAATTCAGTTTACATAAATCAAAGATGAGGTCTACTGAATTCCTAACAAACTAATGCATGGATATTTATGTATTTTTTCTCATTGGACCGGAGCCTCTTTCAGGTAATTGGGACACTTGGATGTATTGGACTCAGCAAGTAACCTTTCCCTTCCACTCCCTTCTCTACCGTGTCACTTCCTCGCGACCTTCCCCCCCACTCCCCCTCTACCGTGTCACCTCTTCGCCACCTTCACCCCACTTTCCCCCGATACCGTGTCAACTCCTCGCTACGTTTCCCTCCCACTCCCCCATCTGCCGTGTCACCACCTTGGTACCTTTCTCTCCCACTTCCCCCTCACCCGTGTCACTTCCTCGCTACGTTTCCCTCCCACTCTCTCCTCTAACGTGTCACCTCCTCGCTACGTTTCCCTCCCACTCTCTCCTCTACCGTGTCACCTCCTTGCTACCTTTCCCTTCCACTTCCCCCTCTACCGTGTCACCTCCTCGCTACGTTTCCCTCCCCCTCCCCCCCCTCCCGTCCCCCCTCCCC